>ML112485.1:0-41249 GCA_003697995.1 Taxidea taxus jeffersonii
AATAAGATTGATAAACCCCTGGCCAGACTTATCCAAAAGAAAAGAGAAAGGACCCAAATAAATAAAATCATGAATGAAAGAGGAGAGATCACAACCAACACCAAAGAAATACAAACAATCATAAGAACATATTATGAGCAACTCTATGCCAACAAATTTGACAATCTGGAAGAAATGGATGCTTTCCTAGAGACATATAAACTGCCAAAACTGAACCAGGAAGAAATAGAAAACCTGAATAGGCCCATAACCAGTAAGGAGATTGAAACAGTCATCAAAAATCTCCAAACAAACAAAAGCCCAGGGCCAGATGGCTTCCCAGGGGAATTCTACCAAACATTTAAAGAAGAATTAATTCCTATTCTCCTGAAACTGTTCCAAAAAATAGAAATGGAAGGAAAACTTCCAAACTCATTTTATGAGGCCAGCATCACCTTGATCCCCAAACCAGACAAGGATCCCATCAAAAAAGAGAATTACAGACCAATATCCTTGATGAACACAGATGCGAAAATTCTCACCAAAATCCTAGCCAATAGGATCCAACAGTACATTAAAAGGATTATTCCCCACGACCAAGTGGGATTTATTCCAGGGCAGCAGGGTTGGCTCAACATCCGCAAATCAATCAATGTGATACAGTACATTAACAAAAGAAAGAACAAGAACCATATGATACTCTCAATAGATGCTGAAAAAGCATTTGACAAAGTGCAACATCCCTTCCTAATCAAAACTCTTCAAAGTGTAGGGATAGAAGGCACATACCTCAATATTATCAAAGCCATCTATGAAAAACCCACTGCAAGTATCATTCTCAATGGAGAAAAACGGAGAGCTTTTCCGTTAAGGTCAGGAACACGGCAGGGATGTCCGCTATCACCACTGCTATTCAGTATAGTACTATAAGTCCTAGCCTCAGCAATCAGACAACAAAAAGAAATTAAAGGCATCCAAATCGGCAAAGAAGAAGTCAAACTATCGCTCTTTGCAGTTGATATGATACTATATGTGGAAAACCCAATAGGCTCCACTCCAAAACTGCTAGAGCTTGTACAGGAATTCAGTAAAGTGTCAGGATATAAAATCAATGCACAGAAATCAGTTGCATTTCTTTACACCAACAACAAGACAGAAGAAAGAGAAATTAAGGAGTCAATCCCATTTACAATTACACCCAAAACCATAAGATACCTAGGAATAAACCTAACCAAAGAGGCAAAGAATCTATACTCAGAGAACTATAAAGTACTCATGAAAGAAATTGAGGAAGACACAAAGAAATGGAAAAATGTTCCATGCTCATGGAGTGGAAGAATAAATATTGTGAAAATGTCTATGTTACCTAAAGCTATCTACACATTTAATGCAATGCCTATCAAAATCCCATCCAATTTTTTCAAGGAAATGAACAAATCATCCTAAAATTTATATGGAACCAGAAAAGACCTCGAATAGCCAAAGGAATATTGAAAAAGAAAGCTAAAGTTGGTGGCATCACAATTCCAGACTTCAAGCTCTACTACAAAGCTGTCATCATTAAGACAGTATGGTACTGGCACAAAAACAGACACATAGATCAATGGAACAGAATAGAGAGCCCAGAAATAGACCCTCAACTCTATGGTCAACTAATCTTTGACAAAGCAGTAAAGAATATCCCCTGGAAAAAAGACAGCCTCTTCAACAAATGGTGTTGGGAAAATTGGACAGCCACATGCAGAAAAATGAAATTGGACCATTTCCTTACACCACACACAAAAATAGACTCAAAATGGATGAAGGACCTCAACGTGAGAAAGGAATCCATCAAAATCCTTGAGGAGAACACAGGCAGCAACCTCTTCGACCTCAGCCACAGCAACTTCTTCCTAGGAACAATGCCAAAGGCAAGGGAAGCAAAGGAAAAAAATGAACTATTGGGACTTCATCAAGATCAAAAGCTTTTGCACAGCAAAGGAAACAGTCAACAAAACCAAAAGACAATTGACAGAGTGGGAGAAGATATTTGCAAACGACATATCAGATAAAGGGCTAGTATCTAAAATCTACAAAGAGCTTAGCAAACTCAACACCCAAAGAACAAATAATCCAATCAAGAAATGGGCAGAGGACATGAACAGACATTTCTGCAAAGAAGACATCCAGATGGCCAACAGACACATGAAAAAGTGCTCCACATCACTGGGCATCAGGGAAATACAAATCAAAACCACAATGAGATACCACCTCACACCAGTCAGAATGGCTAAAATGAACAAGTCAGGAAATGACAGATGCTGGCGAGGATGTGGAGAAAGGGGAACCCTCCTACACTGTTGGTGGGAATGCAAGCTGGTGCAACCACTCTGGAAAACAGCATGGAGGTTCCTCAAAACATTGAAAATAGAGCTACCTTATGACCCAGCAATTGCACTACTGGGTATTTATCCTAAAGATACAAACGTAGTGATCCAAAGGGGCACGTGTACCCGAATGTTTATAGCAGCAATGTCCACAATAGCCAAGTTATGGAAAGAACCTAGATGTCCATCAACAGATGAATGGATAAAGAAGAGGTGGTATATATATATGCACACACAATGGAATACTATGCAGCCATCAAAAGAAATGAAATCTTACCGTTTGCGACGACATGGATGGAACTAGAGCATATTATGCTTAGCGAAATAAGTCAACTGGAGAAAGACAACTATCACATGATCTCCCTGATATGAGGAAGTGGAGATGCATCGGGGGTGGGAGTTAAGGTGGTAGGAAAAGAAAAAATGAAGCAAGATGGGATCAGGAGGGAGACAAACCAAAAGAGACTCTTAATGTCATAAAACAAACTGAGGGGGGTGGGGGGGAGAGGCGTTGGGAGAGGGTGGTGGGGTTACATTATATGTTTAAATAAAGCTTAAATAAAAAGAAAAAAAAGAAAAGTTTGTGTTGTTTAAGCCACTAAGTTTGTGAATTTTATAACATCAACAGAAATACACTTAACTCACAAGATATGTAAAAATAAACTAAAATGTATTGCAGACCTAATATAAGAGTTCAAATTTTTAAGAAGGAAATGTGAGAGAAATCTTTATAATCTTAGGTTATGCTAAAAGTTCTTAGCCATGGCAACAAAAGTAATCCATTTAAAAAACAGTGATAATTGCACTGCATCAAATATAAATGTCTACTCTTCAAAAGACAATAATATGAAAATATAGACAGAAGTATGAGAGACATAAATTATTTTTTAAAGAACCATATATTAATTCTATGGTTAAGAAGTATAATAATGGAAAATTCAAAAATCACTAGTAAGTATCAGCAGCAAGGCAGGCAGATAAAAGGAGCATGAAACATCAGGAAAGGTCAAGTGAATTTTTCATTTTGAGAAATGGAGAAAAATAAAGAATAATTTAGAGACTCAGAGACCTTTACAACATGATCAATCACAACAAACGTACATATAATGGAAGTCTCAGAATGCAAGCCGATGGAGAAAAGAAGAGAAAGAATATTTGAAGAATTAATATGTAAAAGCTTTCAAAATTTATGAAAAACATTAAACACCAAAGAAACTCAAATAAGTCCAGTATGATAAACTGAGATCCACACTTAAATACCTTATGATCAAAATGTTGAAAGACAAAGAGAGATCTGTAAAGACGAAAAGTGACATCACTTGTAAAGAATCCTCAACAAGATCCAAAACTGGTTGTCATCAAAAATCACAGAAACCAGGGGCGCCTGGGTGGTTAAGCCGCTGCTTTCAGCCTGGGTCATGATCTCAGGGTCTTGGGATCGAGCCCCACATCAGGCTCTCTGCTCAGCGGGGAGCCTGCTTTCCCCTCTCTCTGCCTGACTCTCTGCCTACTTGTGATCTCTCTCTGTCAAATAAATAAATAAAATCTTAAAAAAAAGTAATGGAAAGCAGTAGGATGACACATTCAGAGTACTGAAAGGAAGACTTTCAACCCAGAATTCTATATCTAGCAAAACTTTCCTACAAATGAAGATTGTAAGACACTTACCAAACCGCCCCCCCCAAAATAAAAAACAAATCTTAACAGCATTTCTCATTAGCACACCCACCCTACAAGAATACTAAAGGGACCAAGCCATGTAGGTGGAAATGAAAGGACTCAAGATAGTAATATAAATCCAGAAGAAGAAATATACCATACCAGCAAATACTGTGTTACAGATAAGCATTAAAAAAAGAATAAATGTATATTTGTTCATAACTCTTCTCTGATCTGATTTTTAAAATAACTACAAAAAGCTATATTTATAAATATGTGTCCATGAACATTATATTGTATAAAAATATAATTTATATACCACAAATAACGCAGAAGGAGCAAAGCAATATATGAACACAGTTTTGTATACTATTAAAATTTAAATTTATATTAAAATGTGTACTCATGTTAACTTTCACCTCTAGGACATTCACTAAGAAACTAACTCAAAGAATAATGGAAAAGGAAAAGGAAAAGACAGAACAGAACAGAAAAGAAAAGAGAAAAGGAAAGGAATGAAAAGAAAGGAAAGGGAAAAAAAGAGAGAAAAGAAAAGGGAAGAAAAAGGAACTTTAATGATTACATTTGAAAATATCAAGAAATGCAATAATAAAGGAGGAATACGGGAAAACTTAAGACAGAGAAAATAAACTTAAAATTACAGATATAAATTCTACTTGGTCAGTCATTAAATTAAATTTAAGTGGATTAAATACTTAAAAGGGAGAGAAGGCAAAATGGGAGTAAAAACATAATCTAACTATATGCTATCAATAGGAGGCACACTTTTGACTCAAAAACAAATATTTTGGAAGTAAAAAAATGGAAAAAGATCACACAAACACTAGCAAAAAAGACTATAATATTTATACCAAAATAACTGAAAACAAACTTTAAGACAAAAATTGACATGAAAAAAGGACAACTTACAATAGGAAAATGATCACTCCATCAGGAAGCTATAACAGGTATAAATATAAATGTACCTATCAAGAGAGCCCCAAATATATAAAGTGAAACCATCAGAATTGAAGAGAAAAATAAACAATTGAACAAAAATAAATATTCAATATCCTTACAATAATGGACCGGAATAAAAAGAAGATCAGAAAGGAAATATTAGACTTAAAGAAAACTAAAAATCAATTAGACCTAACAGAAAATTATAGAACACTGCTCCCAAAACAATAAAATATACAATCAATACAAGAACACACGGAACATTCTCCAGGATGGACTATAAATCAGGCAAACAAACATAAAAAAAGTCTCAGTAAGTTTTAAAGTTTGAAATACAAAATCTGTTGTCTGAACACAATGCAATGTAATTATAGATACTTGAAAGAGAGAAATTTGGGAAATTCAGATACGTGAAAAAGAAACAACAAACCTCTAAATAAACAGGCTCAAAGAAGGAATCCCAGGGGAAATCAAAATATACAATCAACTGATATAAAATGAAAACATTTTCACAAAACTTACAGGGTTCAGTGAAAACAGTGTTTACAGGGAAATACAAAGGAACAAATAACTATATTAAAAAACAATAAAGATTATACATGAGAAACATAATCTACCACCTGAACTAGGCAAAGAGCAAACTAACCCAAATCAAGCAGAAAAAAGGATATAAAGAAAAAAAAAGAGCTGAAGTAGAGAATAGAAAAAACAGTAGTAAAAAATCAATAAAAACAGTAGTTTATTAAAAATGCCAACAGAAGGAAGAAGACATTAGCTAGACTGATCAAGGAAATAGATGACTCCTAATATAATACAGTATGCTGACTATAATTTTCAAAAAGATAAAGACTGAACATTACTAATGATCTTACAAATTCATAAGAGTTATAAGAGAATACTATGAATAACTGAATGCCAATAAATTAGATAACCTAAATGAAATGGACAAATTCCTAGAAAGACACAAGCAACTGCAAGAAACTCAAAAGGAATCAAAAATAGAGTAATCAAAAAGCTTCCACAAAGAAAAGCCCAGGACCAGATTGTTCATTTGGTAAATTCTACCAAAAAGAAAATTTAAGAACAATAACAATTTTAACAAAGTCTCCCAAACACAAAAAAGGAGGGAACTCATCCAAACAAATTTTATGAAGCCAGTAACACCCGGATACCAAAGTCAGACAAAGACATCAGAAGAACACAGAACCAGGAGGAGAAATTTAGAAGTCAGAGCAGAAGGGGGACCCTGGGCTTTCCTTATCCCTCCAAAATAGCTACAGAGTTCAGTTCACTTGGGTAACCCAGGTAATTGATCTGAGGATTGGAAGAAGGATCTCCATAGCTAGAGAGAGACAGTGTGGCAGATTAGAGTTGGGTGGAAGTGAACTGGGAGAGAGAAAAACTGCCATGCTGTGGAAGGGAAGGAAAGCTTCCCATGGGGAGAGAAAAGGGAGAGAAGGAGGGAGAGGTTGAGAGAGTGGCATTAGGTCCCAACAGGGAAAAAAAACTCTAGACCATGGACTGAGGAGCAAGGGGAAACTGAGTGTCACAGGTCTTTGCAAACAGCCTGTATAACTCAAACTCTGAGGGTTTGGAAATGCAGAGCAGAACTCTGTGGCAGGCTTCTGGGGAGGAGGGCCCTGGCTGAAGAGTGCACAAATTAGTATAGGGATCTCCTGGGTCACACTGGAGAAAGACATTCCCCTTCCTGGAGTACATTTGGAAGAGGGTATATTTACTACCTCTTGAAGGACAAAAGACCCTGCAGTGTGAGCAAATGGCCTTTCATCTGCAGGGGTCAGAAGAACCATGCAGAGGGTGGATAACCTGGTCATTGCTTTTCGAGGTACTGCACCATGGATTCTGAGAACCTCATAGAATTGGGGCTGTTTTTCTGGGACAAAGGACACAAGAAACAGCTCAGTGAGGAGGCAATACCCCAGAGAAGGGAGTGGGTCCATGCAGTGGCCAGTCCTTTAGGATAAGGAGTTTTGAATCCCAGGCACAGGCCAAAGATAAAACCAAGAGAGTTGTGGCAGCAGGAGCACTGACAGACTTGGCTTTTCTGTGAGGGCTTCCTGAACACTGAGGGTGTCACATCCCCTGTCCAGGGCCAAGAAAATGGGGTGGTGCCATTTTCCCCCCGCCAGTAAAGCAATCAGACTTAGAGAACAACACAGTGGCCCCAGTGGAAATAGGAGCTGCTTACACCAAACCTCACTGTCCCTGTGCCTGGGAAGTGCATATTTACTGGGACAGGACTGACTCTGAGCCAACAAGGTAGGACTCTCCTACAGAAGACCAGCATAGGAAGTACCCAATATACACCAAGTCTGCTGCTCATTCAGAGCTTCAAATCATCACCTATAATTCTGGTGGATATAAGGCCAAGTTGTATTTTATTTTCTTCTTTCTTTTCCTTTGGAAATAGGCTTATAGTTCTTTGTTTGTTAGTATGTGTTTTTTTTTTTTCATTTTCTTTTCTCATTTTTTGTTTTTGGATCAGGTTTCTATTTTTATTTTTATTTTTCTTTCTTTTTCTTTGTAACAGGCTTATAGTTTCTTGATTCTCTGTTTGGGTGTTTTTGTTCCTTTTCTGTTTGTTTGTTTTCTTTTCAATCAGGCTTTTTCTTTTCTTTTTTATTGTCCAGGTTTATTTCAAAAAACAAATCAAAGTACACCTAGTTAAGGGTCCAAACACTCCCAACTGCAAGCAAGGAGGAACTCTGAATTGAATTGACCAGTGGAAAAGAGCAAAAAACACAACAGCAGAGTGCACACAGCATACACCAGAAACACTTCCTGCTGTGCCAGGTCCTGGACAATGTGTGATCCCTTTTTAATAGAGCATTACACTCAGATTAAGGAAACATACCAAGCTTTCATAACATGCAAATGACAGAAACGTAGCCAAAATAACAAAAAAGAGGAACACTCCCGAAAATAAAGTTCAAGAAGAAATCACAGCCAGGGACTTGCTCAAAACAGATATATGCAATATATCTGAAGAAGAATTTAAAACAACAGTCATGTGTATGCTAGCTGGATTTGAGAGAAGCATAGAAGACACCAGAGAAACCCTTACTGCAGAGATAAAAGGCCTAAAAACTAGTCAGGTCAAACTAAAAAATGCTATAACTGAGATGCAAAACTGATTAGATAAAATCACAAAGGATTGAAGAAGTAGAGGATTGAATAGGTCATATAGAAGAAAATATTATGGAAAATAATGAAGCTGAAAAAAAGAGGGAGAGAAAACTATTAGGTCACGAGGGTAGACTTAGGGAACTCTGAGATTCTGTGAAGTGAAATATTCATATCATAGGAGTCCCAAAAGAAGAAGAACATAAAAAAGGTGCAGAAAGTTTATCTGAACAGGTTATAGCTGAGAACTGCCCTGATCTGGGAAAGTAAGCAGGCATAGCCAAGTCAGAATCAACAAAGACAGGGCAACCTAACAACACATCATAGTGAAACTTGCAAAATACAAAGATAAGGAAAGAATTTGGAAAGCAACTAGGGACAAAAGTTCCTTAACTTACAAGGGTAGGCATTTAAGTTTAGCAGCAGACCTGTCCACCAGCAGACCTGGCAGGCAAGAACGGAGTAGGGGAAATATTCAGTATGCTAAATGGGAAAAATATATAGCCAAGAATACTTTATACAGCAAGTCTGTCATTCAAAATAGAAGGAGAGATAAAGAATTTCCAAGACATACAAAAACTAAAGGAGTTGATAAACAGTAATCTGCCTCTGTAAGAAATATTAAAGAGCACCCTTTGAATGGGAAAGAGAGAACACAAATAACAAACACTAGAAAGGACAAGAGAAAATCTACAAGAACAGCTAATTTACAGGTAATGCAATGGCACTAAATTCATAACTTTCAATATTTACTCTGAATGTAAATGGACTAAATGATCCAATCAAAAGATAAAGGGTATCAGAATGGGGAAAAAAAGAACAAAACAAGACCCACTGATATGCTGCTTAAAAAAGAATCATTTTAGACCCAAGGACACCTCCAGATTAAAAGTGAGAGGGTGAGGAACCATTTATCAGGCGAATGGACATCAAAAGACATCAAAAGAAAGCTGGATTAGCTATACTTATATCAGACAAACTAGATTTTAAACCAAAGACTGTAATAAGAGGTCTATCGAACAAGATCTAACAATTGTACATATATATATTTAATATATACATTTTATGTAAGTGTATACACACACATATACACACATACCCCTAACTCAGGAGCAGCCAAATATAGTAATTAATTAATAAACTTAAAGAAACATTGATCATAATACAATAATGGGAAAAGAAATGCACAGGTCATCTAAGCACAAGATCAACAAGGAAATAATGGCTTTGACTGACACACTGGATAAGATGGACTTACAGATATATTTCATCCTTTAGGATGAAATCATATTTCATCATTTAGGATAAAAGAATTTCATCCTAAACCAGCAAAATACACATCCTTATCTAGTGCACATGGGAAATTCTGGGTCACATACTGGGTCACAAATCAGGTTTCAATTGGTACAGAAAGACAGAAATACCATGCATATTTCCAGAACACAATGCTATGAAATTTGAAATCAACCCCAAGAAAAACTTTGGAAGGACCACAAATACATGGAGGTCAAAGAATATCCTACTATGGAATGAATGGGTCAACCAGGAATAAAAGAATTAAGAAGATACATAGAAACAAATAAAAAGGAAATGAGACAGTCCAAAACCTTTGGTATACAGCAAAAGTGGTCCTAAGAACAAAGTATATAGCAATATAGGCTTACCTCAAAAAGCAAGAAAAATAAACCGAACATCTAAAGAAGCTAGAAAAAGAACATATGAAGCCTGAAACCAGCAGAAGAAGAGAAGTAATGAAGATTAGAGCAGAAATAAATTATATATATAGAAACTAAAAAAAAAAAAAAAGATTGATGAAAAAAAAACTAATAAAATTGATAAACCCCAGCTAAATTTACCAAAAAGAGAAGGGACAGAATAAGTAAAATCACAAATGAGAATGGAGAGATCACAACAATACCACTGAAATACAAACAATTATAAGATGATATTATAAAAAATTATATGCCAACAAATCAGACAATCTGAAAGAACTGGATAAATTCCTAGATATACCACATTAATAAATGAATAGATAAGAACCATATAATCCTCTCAATAGATGCAAAAAAAAAAAGCATTTGGAAAGTAAAACATCCATTCACACTAAAGACCCTCAAAAATGTAGGGATAGAGGGAATATACCTCAGCATCATAAAGGACATGTACAAAGAACCCACACTAATATCAACCTCAATGGGGAAAAACTGAGAGTTCCTCCTCTGCCCTCTAGCACAAGACAAAAATGTCCACTTTCACCACTTTTATTTAACACAGTACTGGAATTTCTATCCTCATCAGTCAGACTACAAAAAGAAATAAAAATCACCCAAATTGGCAAGGAAAAAAAACAAACTTCCTCTACTCAGATGATGTTATAACGCTATCTAGAAAACCCCAAAGACTACCAAAAAACTAACAGAACTGATAAAAAAATTTTCAGCAAAGTGCAGGATACAAAATCAATATACAGAAAATTATTGCATGTCTAAACATCAATAATGAAGTAACAGAAAGAGAAATCAAGCAATTGATCCCATTTACAACTGTACCAAAAAACAATAAGATATCTAGGAATAAACCTAAGCTAAAATGTGGAAGATCTATACTCTGAAAACTATAAAACACTGATGTAAGAAACTGAGGATGATACAAAGAAATGGAAAAACATTCCATGCTCATGGATTAGGAGAAGAAATATTGTTAAAATGTCTGTGCTACCCAGAGCAACAGGTTTCCTGTAATACATTCCTTTTGGATTCCCTGGCATGGGTTCTTTTACTGACTCATCACAATTCAGAATTCATGTTATATTACAAAGCTGTAGGAACTGGCACAAAACAGACACATACAATCAGTGGAATAGAACAAAAAACCCAGAAATGAACCTACAACTTGATGGACAATCAATATTTGACATAGCAGGAAAGAATATCCAATGGGAAAAAGACAGTCTCTTCAACAAATGATGTTGGAAAAACTGGATAAGCAACATGCAAAAGCAAGCAACTGGACTCTTTTATACCATACATAAAAGTTAATTTTAAATGGATGAAAGAGCTAAATGTGAGGCAGGAAACCATCAAGATCCTAGAGGAGAATACAGGCAGTAACTTCTTACATCAGCTGTAACAAGTTCTTTCTAGATAGGTCTCTGAAACAAGGGAAATAAAAGCCACATTACACTGTTGGTGGGCATGCAAACTAGTGTAGCCACTGTGGAAATCAGTATGCAGGTTTTCTGAAAGGTACCTACAATCCTACAATTGCACTAGATATTGAGAGAAAGGATACAAAAATACTAATTTGAAGGGATATATGCACCCTGATATTTACAGCAGATTTCTCAATAAAAGACAAATCATGGGAAGAACACAAATGTACATCATCTAATGAATGGACCATGAAGATGTGGTATTTACACACAATGGAATATTCCTAAGCCATTAAAGAGAATGGAATTTTGCCATTTGCAAGAGTGGATGGAGCTAGAGAGTATTATGCTAAGTGGAATAAGCTAGAGGAAGACAAATACCAAATAATTTTACTCATACATTGTATTTAAGAAAGAAATCAAATGAACATGGTGGAGAGGAGAGGCAAACTGTAAGAGACTTAACTATTGAGGAGAAACTGATGGTTACTGGAGGGGAGGTGGACTGGGTGATGAGTTAAACAGGTGAGGGTTTTAAGGAGGGCGCTTGTGAAGAGAACATGTTATATGTAAGTGGTGAATCACTAAATTCTACAACTGAAGCTAATATTACACTGTACGTTAACTAAGTGGAGTTGAAACAAAACTTGAAAAAGATAAACAATTTGTTTAGTAATTTTATATTCTACGATTTATTTGTTTTTTAGTTCCAACAGTGTTTGGTGGAGACTAACTGTATATTGTTGTCTCATCTGAAAATAGTGACAGTTTTATTTATTCCTTTCCAATTACAATAACTTTTATTTCCTTTTCATGCCTAGGACTTACAATACTATGTTAAAATAAAGTGGGTAGAACGTCCAAGCTCATTTTGTTTTATATCTTAGAGGAAGATCCTTTCAGTAAGATATTAGGTATGGGATTGTCATATATTTCCTTTATGAGGTATTTTCCCTCTATAATCACTTTTGGGAGAGTTTTTAATCATAAAGGGATGTTAATTTTGTAAAATGCACTTTCTGCAACCTCTGAGATGGACACATGATTTTTATCTTATATTTTGTTGATGTATCACATTGTCCATCATTGCATTCCAGTAGTAAATCCTGCATGGTCATTGTGTATGATTCTTTAAATTTATTGTTTAATTTTGTTTGCTAACATTTTGTTGAAGTATGTTGCATCTATATTCTCCAATGATATTGGCTTGTAATTTCCTTTTTTTTTTTTTTTTTTTTTTGTGGTGTGCTTGTTTGACTTTCATATCAGGGTAATGCTGGCCTAGCAAAAAAGTTTGGAAGCATTTCTTCCATTTCAGTTTTTTGGAAGAGTTGGAGAAAGATGAATATTAAGTATTCTTTGAACGGTAGAATTTGTCAGTGAAGTTGGTCCTGTAGTTTTCTTTGTTAGGAGGTTTTTATTACTGATTCAATCGCCTTACTAGTGACTGATCTATTCAGATTTCTATTTCTTCATGATTCAGTCTTGGAAGATTATAAGTTTTTAAGAGTACCCATTCTTCTAGATTGTCCAGTTCTTGGTATATAATTGTTCATAGTAGTCTCTTATGAACCTTTGTATTTCTGTGGGTATCACTTGTGCCTTCTCTCATTTATGACTTTATCTATTGGACCACTCTTATTTTTTTTTTCTGGGTGACTCTAGCTAAGGGTCTTTACTTTTTGATTATCTTTCCAACAAATCAGCTCTTAGTTTTAGTTATCTTTCCTATTGTCTGTCATCTTTATTTCATTTATACTGATTTTCTTTATTTCATTCCTTCTAGTAAGATTAGATTTATTGTTCTTTTTCAGTTAACTTAGACATAAAGTTAAATTGTTTGTTTGCAATTTCTCTTGTTGCAATAGGACTCTATTGCTATGAACCTGCCTCTAAGAACTGATTTTATTGCATCCCATAAATTTTGGTATGTCTTATATCTGTATTCACTTGTCTCTATGCATTTTTTAACTTCTTGTTTGTTTGTTTTTTAGTATCTATTAGTTGTTCAGTAACATGCTGTTTTAACTCCATTTGTAGTGCCCCCAACTCAGTCTTCATCTTGTAATTTTAGTTTCCTACCACTTTGGTCAGAAAATATGCTTGATGTGATTTCAGTCTTTTTGAAATGAGATTTCTTTTGAGACCTAACTTACGAGCTATGTTGAAAAATATTTCCCATGCACTTTTGAAGAATGTGTATTCTGTGCTTTTGGATAAATGTTCCGTATATATGTTAAATCCATCTAGTTTGATGTATTGTTCATGGATGATGTTTTCTTACTGATTTTCTGTCTGTATGATCTATACTTTGATGTAATTGGGGTGTTAGAATCTCCTCTTGTTATTGTATTGCTGTTAATTTATCAGCTTAGGACTGTTAATATATGTTTTATATATTTTGGTGTTCCTATGTTTTGTGAATATATATTTATAGATGTATCTTCTTGCTTGATTGATCCCTATCATTATGTAGAGTCCCTCTTTTATTAAATTCTTTGATTTAAAGTTTTTTTTAAATCTGATATGAGTATAGTTAAACCAACTTTATTTTTGTTTCCATTTCTATGGAATATCTTTTTCCATAATTTATTTTCTAGTCTATGTGTGTCCTTAAACTTAAGTGAATGCTTTCTTGGCAGTATAGAGATGACAGTTTTTTTTGTTTTGGTTTGTATTCTGTTTTTAATCTCTTTAGCCACTCTATGTCTCTTGTTTGGAAAATTTAGTCCCTTTACATTAGAAATAATTATTGTTAGGTATGTACTTACTGCCATTTTGTTCATTCCTTTCTAGATATTTCATAGGTATTTCTTCTACTTTATTCTTCTCTTTTTCTCTTCTCTTGTGTTTTGATGACTTTCTTTAGAGTGATATTTAGTTTCCTTTCTCATTGTCTTTTCTGTATTTATTGTAAGCTTCTGGTGTATCATTACTGTGAGAATCACATATGTCACCTTATGTATATAACAGTCTATTTTCAATTGGTAGCAACTTACATTTGAACACACTCCAGGAGTGTATAATTTTACTCTCCCTTCTACCATTTTTGTTTTTGTAGTCACTTTTTTGCCTCTCTTTACTTTATCTATGCCTTAACAAATTATTTTAATTTTTATTAATTTCTTACTTGGATCTTAGTAGCTTTACAAAATACTAATCCACTACCTCTACATTTATTAACACTTGTTAGTGATATTTTTACTTTTATATATTTTCTTGTTATTATGTAGTGCCATTTATTTTTCAACATAAAGAAGGGCTGATAACTATTCTAGAAAGGTCAGTGTAGTTGTGATGACTCCTTTAGCTTTTGCTTGCCTGGAAAACTCTTTATCTCTCAGTTCTGAATGACAACCTTACTGGCTATAGTATCTTTGGTTAGAAGTCTTTTCCTTTCGGAACTTGAATATGTCATCCCATGACTTCTGGCATATAAAGTTTCTAATAAGAAATATGCTTACACGGCTGCCTTTGGCTCAGGTCATGATCCCGGGGTCCTGGGATCGAGTCCCGCGTCAGGCTCCTTGCTTAGCGGGGAGCCTGCTTCTCCCTCTACCTCTCTGCCTGCCTCTCTGCCTACTTGTGCTCTCTGTCTGTCAAATAAATAAATAAATAAATAAAAATCTTTAAAAAAAAAAAAGAAATATGCTTACAGCTTTATGGGCTTTCCCTTGTATGTAACAATTTGTTGTTGCTTTTTCCTTGAAGCCCTTAAAATTCTCTATTTTCTTACATTTTACTTATGTCTTTTGGTTTGGATCTTTTTTTTAGTTCATCATATGTTGAACTTTTTTGGCTTTCTGGAGCTGTATGCCTGTGTTTTTTTCCAATAAGTTTCAGAAATTGTCAGCCATTATTTCTTAAAATAGGTTTCTGCCACTTTCTCTCTTCTTTTCCTGGTACCCTTATATTATGACTATTTTTCTGCTTATTACCATGTTACTGTGTTACAAGTTCCTTAAATTATCTTCATTTCTTGATAAAAATTATTTCTCTCTTTGCTGCTTAGTCTGGGTAACTTGTATTACTTTGCCTTCTACTTTGCTAATTCATTCTTCTGCTTTACCTAGTGTGTTGTAGAACCCCTCTAGTTCTTATGTCACTCTTATATTCTTCAGCTCTGTGACTTTTGTTTTATGTTTCCTCAAATTTCCCTCTGTTGAAGTTCTCACTGTCTTCATCATCTTCCCTTCAGGTCAGTGAGAATATTTATGAACATCTTTTTTACAAATTGTTATTATTTAGTTTAATTATCATCATATCACTAAGGTTTTTCCTGAGGTTTTGTCTTCTTTTGTTTGGGTTATTTCTCTCATTCCTCAGTTTGCTGACACTCTGTTTCAATCATTTGGTGAAGTAACTACTTTTCTCAGTTTTGAAGGAGTGCCCTTGCATAGGTGATGAAACTTCTCATTCCACCTTATCCTAGCTATTAGTTGCCTCTTGAATATTTGTGATCATCTGCACCACCTGATTAATTCTTGGTATGTCCCCATTGTTGTGGCATGTCAAGACCTTCCATTGTTCCAAAAGGAGGAACCTCATGTAGCACCTACTTTCAGGCTGGCTGCAAATCAGATATTCAGCAGCACAGCACCTTTTAAAGTATACGAATATATACGATATTGTGGGGCTGTAGCATAATCTCTTCTTGCCTTCAGACAAGGATATCTCGACATGTTTCCTGGGTAAGAGACGCAAAATTAGGGTTCCAGACTAATGTATAAGGTCATTTCATAGAAATCTGTTGAGGCGTATTAAACCCAAAGTGGTATACAAGGATGATGTTTCCCTGTGTCATGCCTTAGGAGGTACTCCTTAGACTCTTTGATATGTGGGAAATTTGAAACCTGTCTCACAGGCTTAAGTTCCAGTCTAAGTAAGTAGACATTTTCACCAGAAAACATGGGTTGTGTTTCAGTCTATCTGTGCAGTGCGCTGAAAGAGTTGGCCTGCCATGAACCAAGTGTTTTTTTTTTTAATTTTTCTTTAAAATTCAGTTAGTTAACATACAGTGCAATATTAGTTTCAGGTATACAATATAGTAATTCAATACTTCCATACAACACCCAGTGCTCCTCCCAAGAAGTACACTCCTTAATCCCCATCACCTGTTTAACCCATCCCCTTCTGGGAACCATCAGTTCTCTATAGTTAAGAGTCTGTTTCTTTTTTTTTTTTTTAAGATTTTTTTTTTTTAATTTGACAGATAGATCACAAGTACGCAGAGAGGCAGGCAGAGAGAGAGAGTGGGAAGCAGGCTCCCTGCTGAGCAAAGAGCCAGATGTGGGACTCGATCCCAGGACCCTGAGATCATGACCTGAGACGAAGGGAGAAGCTTAACCCACTGAGCCACCCAGGTGCCCTGAGTCTGTTTCTTTTTGATTGTTACATTCCCACGAAGCTCAGGAAAACCAACTCCCTTGCACACTGGGGCCTCCTGATCAATAGGCATTCCTATATAGATTGTGTGTGCCTGCTGACTTTGGCTAGGCAGTTGGTGAGTGATGGTGAGCGGTGAGCTATGACAGAAAATGCTCACTAGCTTCAGAACAAAATAGTAGGAAATGTTTTGACTGTGGGTAGCCATTGGCTTCAGGAATGAAGTGTGCAAGTACCTTTCTTTGTGTACATGTATTGGATTTAGGGTGGGAATATGAAAGGGCTACAACTGTTTGTGCTCACCTACTACAGCCAGGTAGTAGGCGAGTGCTGCAGCATTTGCCCGTACTCTCCACCTTTACCAATGCTGCAGAATATTGTCTTAGCAAGTAAGTGGGAGACTCCCATGTTTTAGCTTGCCTGCCTGTGCCAGCAGGGTAGCAGGGAAGTGCAAAAATGGCATCACCCAATACATATATTTGCTGGGATAGTTCCCTGCCCCTAAAGCGGATGCTTTTAGACTGGAATGTGCTTGTCTTTCAAATTTCCAGGAACATTACTAAGTGCTATTTTTTCACTGCTCTCAGGGTCAGTGAGTCAGCTTGTAAGCACTTTCTAAGAGGACTGTTTCCTACAACAGCTTTGGTTGCTTGGACTTCAGCCTCATTGGTTTTCTAGGCATGATGTTTGGGGGATGATCTCTCCAGTGCAGATTCCAGGGAAAATGGTACATGATGAGGGGAACCAATCCCTCATTCTTCTGGGAAAAGAACTGGACTGCTGAAATCTCCCCCATTGTTTCCACTGTGCCAGGTGTGTTGTTTTGGTGAAACAGGTTCCTCTGCTTCTTCTACCTAATTTGATGTGTTCTTCTTATCTTTTCTTGTGGTGAAGAAATTCATCTATCTTTCAACTCTTTTTCAGAAGGAACTGATCTGCCATGTATCTTGTAGATTTTGTGTGTCTATGGAAAGAAGTGAGTTCAAGATGCTTCTCATCCACAGTTTTGTGAAAGTCTTTGATTTGATCTTTTTGAATGACCTTTTTTCACTTAATTTTTAAATGACATATGATTGACCTTCCATTCACATTTTAAAATGGACAATTCAATGGTTTAATATATTCACAATATTGTGCAACCATAATCACTAATTCCAGAACACTGTATCATACCAAAATGAAATTTCATACCCATTATCAGTCATTCTTCTCTCCCACCAAACTTGGGAAATGCTAATCTACTTCTTGGCCTTATAGATTAACCCATGAGGAATATTTCATATAAATGCATTTTCATATAATATATGGGCTTCGTGTCTGACACCCTTCATTTAGAACAGATTTTTCAGATTCACCTATGCTGAAGTATCAATATTTTCTCCTTTTTATTACCAAATAATATTCTATTAGGTAAATTTACCATATTTTGTTTATTGCTTTATTTCTTTTTATTAAGATTTTATTTATTTGATAGACAGAGATTGCAAGTAGGCAGACAGGCAGGCAGAGAGAAGAGGAAGTAGGCTCCACGCTGAGCAGAGAGCCTGACGTGGGGCTCGATCCGAGGACACTGAAACCATGACCTGAGCCGAAGGCAGAGGCTTTAACCCACTGAGCCACCCAGGCGCAACTTATTGATTTATTTTTTTTTATAATTTTTTATTTTCTTATAAACATATAATACCCTCCTCACCCCCTTCTCCTGAACCCCCTCCCCCCCACCCCTCTCAGTTTGTTTTATGACATTAAGAGTCTCTTTTGGTTTGTCTCGCTCCCAATCCCATCTTCTTTCATTTATTCTTTTCCTACCCGCTTAACCCC
The DNA here is from genome assembly GCA_003697995.1 of Taxidea taxus jeffersonii. Lineage (NCBI taxonomy): Eukaryota > Metazoa > Chordata > Mammalia > Carnivora > Mustelidae > Taxidea > Taxidea taxus. The sequence continues at coordinate 18,466 of ML112485.1, forward strand.
CCTCATTGCATCTCCACTTCCTCATATCAGGGAGATCATATGATAGTTGTCTTTCTCCAAATGACTTACTTCGCTAAGCATGATACCCTCTAGTTCAATCCATGTCATCACAAACGGCAAGATTTCATTTCATTTGATGGCTCTATAGTATTCCATTGTATAGATATACCACCTCTTCTTTATCCATTCATGTGTTGACAGACATCTGGGTTTTTTCCATAACTTGGATGTTGTGGACATTACTGCTATAAATATTCGGGTGCATGTGCCCCTTCGGATCACTATGTTTGTATCTATAGGGTAAATATTCAGTAGTGCAAATGCTGGGTCATAAGGTACCTCTATTTTCAACTTTTTGAGGAAACTCCATGCTGTTTTCCAGAGTGGTTGCACCAGCATGCATTCCCACTAACAGTGTAGGAGGGTTCCCCTTTCTCTGCATCCTCGCCAGCATCTGTCATTTCCTGACTTGTTCATTTTAGCCATTCTGACTGGTGTGAGGTGGTATCTCATTGTGGTTTTGATTTGTATTTCCCTGATGCCAACTGATGTGGAGCACTTTTTCATGGGTCTGTTGGCCATCTGGATGACTTCTTTGCAGAAATGTCTATTCATGTCCTCTGCCCATTTCTTCATTGGATTATTTGTTCTCTGGGTGTTGAGTCTGCTAAGCTCTTTATAGATTTTGGATACTAGCCCTTTATCTGATACGTCGTTTGCAAATATCTTCTCCCATTCTGACAGTTGTCTTTTGGTTTTGGTAACTGTTTCCTTTGCTGTTCAAAAGCTTTTGATCTTGAAGAAGTCCCAATAGTTCATTTTTTCCCTTGCTTCCCTTGACTTTGATGTTGCTCCTAGGGAGAAGTTGCTGCAACTGAGGTCGAAGAGGTTGCTGCCTGTGTTCTCCTCAAGGATTTTGATGGATTCCTTACTCACATTGAGGTCCTTCATTCATTTTGAGTCTATTATCGTGGGTGGTGTAAGGAAATGGGCCAATTTCATCTTTCTGCATGTGGCTGTCCAATTTTCCCAACACCATTTGTTAAAGAGGCTGTCTTTTTTCTATTGGACATTCTTTCCTGCTTTGTCAAAGATTAGTTGACCATAGAGTTGAGGGTCTATTTCTGGGCTCTCTATTCTATTCCATTGATCTATGTGTCTGTTTTTGTGCCAGTAACATACTGTCTTGATGATGACAGCTTAGTAATAGAACTTGACGTCTGGAATTGTGATGCCACCAGCTTTGGCTCTTTTTCAATATTCCTTTGACTATTCGAGGTCTTTTCTAGTTGGATATAAGTTTTAGGGTTATTTGTTCTATTTCATTGAAAAAAATTGGATAGGATTTTGATAGGCATTGCATTAAATATGTAGATAGCTTTACATAGCATAGACATTTTCAAAATATTTGTTCTTCCAATCCATGAATATGGAACATTTTTCCATTTCTTTGTGTCTTCCTCAATTTCTTTCATGAATACATTACAGTTTTCTGAGTATAGATTCTTAGCCTCTTTGGTTAGGTTTATCCTAGGTATCTTATGGTTTTGGGTGCAACTGTAAATGGGATTGACTCCTTTATTTCTCTTTCTTCTGTCTTGTTGTTGGTGTAAAGAAATGCAACTGATTTCTGTGCATTGATTTTATATCCTGACACTTTACCGAAATCCAGTACAAGCTCTAGCAGTTTTGGAATGGAGCCTTTTGGGTTTTCCACATATAGTATCATATCATCTGCAAAGAGCGATAGTTTGACTTCTTCTTTGCCGATTTGGATGCCTTTAATTTCTTTTTGTTGTTTGATTACTGAGGCTAGGACTTCTAGTACTATGTTGAATAGCAGTGGTGATAACGAACATCCCTGCCATGTTCCTGACCTTAGCGGAAAAGCTGTCAGTTTTTCTCCATTGACAATGATATTTGCGGTGGGTTTTTCCTAGATGGCTTTGAGAATATTGAGGTATGTGCCCTCTATCCCTATACTTTGAAGAGTTTTGAACAGGAAGGGATGCTGTAAGTTGTCAAATGCTTCTTCAGCATCTATTGAGAGTATCATATCGTTCTTGTTCTTTCTTTTATTAATGTATCATATAACATTGTTTGATTTGCAGATGTTGAAGCAAACTTGCACCCTAGGAATAAATCCCCTTGGTCATGGTGAATAATCATTTTAATGTACCATTGGATCCTACTGGCTAGTATTTTGGTGAGAATTTTCGCATCTGTGTTCATCAAGGATATTGGTCTGTAATTCTCTTTTTTGATGGGATCCTTGTCTGGTTTGGGGATCAAGGTGATGCTGGCCTCATAAAATGAGTTTGGAAGTTTTCCTTCCATTTCTATTTTTTGGAACAGTTTCAGGAGAATAGGAATTAATTCTTCTTTAAATGTTTGGTAGAATTCCCCTGGGAAGCCATCTGGCCCTGGGCTTTTGTGTGTTTGGAGATTTTTGATGACTGTTTCAATCTCCTTACTGTTGATGGGTCTATTCAGGTTTTCTATTTCTTCCTGGTTCAATTCTGGCAGGTTATATGTCTCTAGGAAAGTGTCCAATTATTCCAGATTGTCAAATTTGTGGGCATAAAGTTGCTCATAATATGTTCTTATAATTGTTTGTATTTCTTTGGTGTTGGTTGTGATGTCTCTTCTTTCATTCATGATTTTTTTACTTTGGGTCCTTTCTCTTTCCTTTCTGATAAGTCTGGCCATGGGTTTATCAATCTAATTAATTCTTCCAAAGAACAAGCTCCTAGTTTCGTTGATTTGTTCTATTGTTTGTTTGATTGGTTTCTATTTCATTGATTACTGCTTTGATCTTTATGATTTCTCTTCTCCTGCTGGGTTTAGGCTTTCTTTGTCATTCTTTCTCCAGCTCCTTTAGGTGTAGGGTTAGGTTGTGTATTTGAGACCTTTCTTGTTTGTTCAGAAAGGCTTGTATCGCTATATATTTTCCTCTCAGGACTGCCTTTGCTCTGTCCCACAGATTTTGGTCCATTGTGTTTTCATTATCATTTGTTTCCATGATTTTTTTCAATTCTTCTTTAATTTCCTGGTTGACCCATTCATTCTTTAGAAGGATGCTGTTGAGTCTCCATGTACTTGGGTTCTTTCCAAATTTCCTCCTGTGATTGAGTTCTAGATTCAGAGCATTGTGGTCTAAAAATATGCAGGGAATGATCTCAGTCTTTTGGTACCAGTTGAGACCTATTTATGAACCAGGATGTGATCTATTCTGGAGAATGTTCCATGTGCACTAGCGAAGAATGTGTATTCTGTTGCTTTGGGATGGAATGTTCTGAATATATCTGTGATGTCCATCTGGTCCAGTGTGTCATTTAAGACCTTTATTTCCTTGTTGATCTTTTGCTTGGATGATCTGTCCATTTCAGTGAGGGGAGTGTTAAGGTCCCCTACTATTATTATATTATTGTCAATGTGTTTCTTTGATTTTGTTATTAATTGGTTTATATAGTTGGCTGCTCCCATGTTAGGGGCATAGATATTTAAAATTGTTAGATCTTCTTGTTGGACAGACCCTTTGAGTAGTGATATAGTGTCCTTCCTCATCTCTTATTATAGTCTTTGGCTTAAAATCTAATTGATCTGATATAAGGATTGCCACCCCAGCTTTCTTCTGATGTCCATTAGCATGGTAAATTGTTTTCCACCCCCTCACTTTCAATCTGGAGGTGTCTTCAGGTCTAAAATGAGTTTCTTGTAGGCAGCATATGGATGGGTTTTGTTTTTTTATCCATTCTGAAACCCTGTGTCCTTTAATTGCGGCATTTAGGCCATTTACATTGAGGGTAACTATTGAGAGATATGAATTTAGTGCCACTCTATTGCCTGTAAGGTGACTGTTACTGTATATTGTCTCTGTTCCTTTCTGATCTAATACTTTTAGGGTCTCTCTTTGTTTAGAGGACCCCTTTCAATATTTCCTGTAGAGCTGGTTTGGTGTTTACAAATTCTTTCCGTTTTTGTTTGTCCTGGAAGCTTTTTATCTCTCTTTTTATTGTCAATGATAAACTAGCTGGATATAATATTCTTGGCTACATGTTTTTCTCGTTTAGTGCTCTGAATACATTATGCCAGTTCTTTCTGGCCTGCCAGGTCTCTGTGGATATGTCCGCTGCCAATCTAATATTTTTACCATTGTATGTTACAGACATCTTGTCCCAGGCTGCTTTCGGGATTTTCTCTTTGTCACTAAGACTTGTAAATTTTAATATTAGATGGCGGGGTGTAGACCTATTCTTATTGATTTTGAAGGGGATTCTCTGCACCTCCTGGATTTTTGATGCTTGTTCCCTTTGCCATATTAGGGAAATTCTCTACGATAATTCTCTCCAATATACCTTCTGCTCCCCTCTCTCATTCTTCTTCTTCTGGAATCCCAATTATTCTAATGTTGTTTCATCTTATGGTATCACTTATCTCTCGAATTCTCCCCTCGTGGTTCAGTAGTTGTTTGTCTCTCTTTTGCTCAGCTTCTTTATTCTCTGTCATTTGGTCTTCTATATCACTAATTCTTTCTTCTGCCTCATTTATCCTAGCAGAATAAAGACTGAAGATACCGATGCGCCTATTTATGTGCCCTTTTTCCAAGACCAAGCAGTGGTGAAGAGAGAACACTCAAAGCAGTTCATAAAATATCTAAAAGACCGTCAAAGTAAAATCTGCCTTCCAGTGACTAAGAGGCCTAACACAGAGTACTGGGGAACTGACCTTCAAGCTACTGTGATTGCTGTGGAGGTGGAAAGGAACTTATACAAGCACCTGCAAGAGCTGAAGAACTTGGCTTCTAAGAATAGTGAAACTGATCTCTTAGAATTCATGAAAACGTTCTTGAGTAAACAGAAAAGGAACATAAGATATCTGCAATACCAGCATAGCTATCAAAAGGAATTAGAAAGGCTGTCTGAGAGGGAAAGCACACCTGAATGGTTTTTGGAAACATGGGGCCAAGAGGCTTCAACATCTGAAGACCCCACAACAAGTCCTCCACTGCAGTAGCTCTCGAAGTCAGCTACGTAGGAATCTTGATTTCCGTTTGACAGAAGACAGCTTTCCTGTTAATCTAGTATCCCAATCCTCACTGTTATGCATGGAAATAAATTTGGTTTTGCATTACAAAAAAAAAAAAGAGCCTCCATTTTTTATTGCACCTCATTAATAGCTTTTTTTATTTCAACTTGGTTAGATTTTAGTTCTTTTATTTCTCCAGAAAGGGCTTTTGTTTCTCCGGACAGCATTTCTCTAATACGTTCCATGCCTTTTTCGAGCCCGGCTAGAACCTTGAGAATCATCATCCTGAACTCTAGGTCTGACATAATACGAATCTGTATTAGGTCCCTAGCCTTCAGTACTGCCTCTTGTTCTTTTTGTGTGTGTGTGTGTGGTGTTTTTCCACCTTGTCATTTTATCCAGATAAGAATATATGAAGGAGCAAATGAAATACTAAAAGGGTGGCAAAGACTCCAGGAAAATGTGCTTTAACCAAATCAGAAAAGACCCCAAATCGTGGGGGAGAGGAAAGGGGTAAAAAGTAGTTCATTAAAAAAAAAAATTTTTTTTAAAGAACACAAATAAAGAAAAATATATATATATATTAGACTGATGACTAGAACAGGGTCACCCACTTAATTTTGGGAGTATTTTGGTCTCTTAGAAGAAACTACCTCCCAAAATTTTAAAGAATGAAAAACATATATAAGGGTAAACACAATGAAGGGATGGAATATGACTATAAAGATGAAAAAAAAAATTTTAATTTCTAACAAAGGAGTTGATAAGGTAAGTTGGTTGGGAGAATTAAAAAAAAAAGAAGTGGAGAGAACTTGGTTGGGCTGGAGACTAAAATCAAGCCTGGTCCTAGATCTAGGGTGTATTTTTATCTATTAGATGAAGTTGTACCCCAAATTTTTTAAAAGAAAAAACCCTATGTGTACACAAAAAATAAAGTTAGATATAATGAAGGATAAAATATGACTATAATAACGAAGGTTCAAAAAAGATTTTTTTTAAGAAAGGTATTAAGATAAACTAATTAAAAAGAGGAAATTAAAAGAGGAAAGGGTAAAAATTTTTAAAAATTAGCAGAAGAAAAAAAAATTTTTTTTAATTAATTAACTTCGCAAGACTAAAGATTCATGGGGAGAAAGCCATGAATTCCATGCTTTGCTTTCTCCTCCTCTGGAATTCCGCTGTTCTCCTTGGTAAGTGAACTTGGTCTTGGATGGATTTCTTGTTGATCATCTGGGGGAAGGGCCTGTTGTAGTGATTTTCACGTGTCTCTGCCCCAGGCAGAACTGTACCATGCTTACCAGGGGCCTGGCTAAGTAAGCCGCTTGGGTTCGCTTTCGGGAGAGCACTTTCTGTAGAGTTCTGGAGGACGGGAATGAAAATGGAGGCCTCCCAATCTCCGGCCTGGAGGAGCCGAGAGCTCGGGGCCCCACTCTTCAGTGCATCTTCAGAGAAAAGTGCTCAATCACTCCCGTTTCACTGGCCTCTGGCTGTGCTCTGACCTCACCCATCCTGTGACCAAGCATCTCTGTCCCTGGCACACAGCCCCGCCTGTTGTCTCTGAACCCCACGGTCCCCTGAGCTCTTCCAGGTCAGAGTCTCCCCGGATCTTGTGGGGACCCCATGCACAGAGCACCGGCCTGTGTCACGGATTACAGTTCATGGTAACCCCAAATTTAGAGTTCACTCCTCGGCTCTGTCTCCGTAGCCAGCTTCCCTGCTCTAATCCCTGTGAGCACTGCGACACTCAGACACCCCCGATCCGTCTGTGACCCCACGGGACCTGAGGCCACATTGTCCCCGCGAGGTCTTCACCCCAGTTTAGCCTCTGGAGCAATATCCCTCAGTGGAGCAGACTTTTAAAATTCCTGATTTTGTGCTCCATTGCTCCACTGCTTGCTGGGAGCTGGCCCCTCCCCCAGGAGTCTATCTTCCCATCGCTTTGGATTCACTTCTCCCCTGGTCCTACCTTTCAGAAATTGGTCGATTTTCTGTTTCTACAATTCTTGCTCTTCTTCTCTTCGATCTCCTGTTGGATTTGTAGGTGTTCGGAATGGTTTGATAAGCTATCTAGCTGATCTCCTGCTACCTGATGTCGTCTCAGCCTGCTACTTTTCCGCCATCTTGACTCCTCCCCTTGATTTATTTCTTGATGGACCTTTGTGCTATAAATATTCACGTAGAAGCTTTTGAGTGAATGTGTTTTAAATTCACTCAAATTTAATATATTAAACATAATATACTTAGGAGTGGAATTTCTGAGTTCACTGTGACTCTATATTTAACTTTTTGAGGAACTGCTGGACTCTTTTCTAAAGTAAATGTAAAATTTTAACTTCCCAGCATCAATGTATGAAGGAAGATACCAGTTTCTCCACATCCTCCACAACACTTATCTTTATATCCATCCTCATGTGTCATACTCTATGTGATTTTGATTTGCATTTATCCAGTGGTTAATGATGCAAAATATGTCTCCATGGGCTTACTGGCTATTTCTTTATCTGCTTGAGAGAAAGACCTATTGAAATCTGTTTGCCATTTTATGAAATTGGATTGTTTTTCTTTTTATTGTTGTGTCGAAGAGTTCTTTATGTATTCTGGTACCTGACCTTTTCCATATATGATTTGGAATTCTTTTCTTTGCTTTATAACTATAGTAACTATAGTCTTTCTGTATTCTTTTTTTAAATATTTTTTAAATCTATTTATTTAAGAGAGAGACAATGAGAGACCAAGAGAGAGAGAGAGAGAATGAGAGGAGAGAGGTCAGAGGAAGAAGCAGACTCCACACTGAGCAGGGAGCTCGTGTGACACTTGATTCCAGGACCCCAGGATCACAACCTGAGCAAACGCTTAACTGACTGAGCCACCCAGGTGCCCTTTATCTCTCCTCTATTCTGAATGATAGCCTTGCTGGATAGAGTACTCTTGGCTGCAGTTTTTTCCCATTCAGCACATTGAATATATCATGCCACTCTCTTCTGGCTTGCCAAGTTTCTGTGGAGAAATCTGCTGCTAACCTCATCTGTCTTCCCTTGTAAGTCAGGGACTTCTTTTGTCTTACTGCTTTCAGGATTTTTTTCTTTAAAGCTATATTTTGAAAAATAATTACAGTATGTCTTGGTGTTGGCCTGTTTTTGCTGATTTTGATGAGAGTTCTTTGTGCCTCCTGGGTTTGGATGTCTATTTTCTTCCCCAGATTAGGGAAGTTTCAGCTATTATTTCCTCAAATAACCCCTTCTCCCCATTTTCCACTCTCTCTCTCCCACTGAGACTCCTATGATAGGAGTATATCATGTTTGACAGAATTACTGAGTTCCCTAAGTGTACTCTTGTGATCCATCATTCTTCCTTCTCTCCTTTGTTCAGCTTCATTATTTTCCACAAATCTGTCTTCTATCACATTGGTTCCTCTGTTCTTCTACCCTTTTGGTCAATTCATCCAGCCTATTTCAAATCTCAGTTACTGTGTTTTTCATTTCTCCTGATTGTTTTTTTAGCTGTTTTATCTCTGCAGTAATGGTCTCTCTGAAGTCTTCCATGCTTTTCTTAAGCCCAGTGAGTATCCTTATGATTATTGCTTTAAATTCTACATCAGGCATATAACTTATATCTGTTTCAATTAGATCTCTGGCTGTGACCTTTTCTTGTTCTTTCTTTTGGGCTGAATTCCTTGGCATGTTGTCTAGGTTTCTATCTTCTTCTGTGTGTTAGACAATCCTGTTATTTTTCCTGCTCTTGAGAGTAATTGTTTGATGAGCTGTTCATATAATGCCCAGCGCCTGACAGTTCAGGAAGTGTCTCTGATGTATGCTTCATTCACTCTGCTGCTGTGTTTTGGCTACTCTATCCCCCAAGACAGTCATCTGCAGAGATTCTTCTTCGCTGCGGTGGGCAGTGTTTGGACCTTGGCTAGAGAATGGCGAGTTTTAACTAGGTGTGCTCTGGTCTGCCTGTTACATGAGACCTGATGCTATTTCGACTAGTCCCAAAGCTTTGCAGAGTTCTATGGTCAGTAGATATGGGGTGTGTGTGGCTGGGGGTGGGGAGGAAATGTGCTGGTCTTCTGGGAACAGGGCCTGCTGTGCTGGTCATTAAGCACACTTGCCCAGGAAAAGCTGCACAGCACATGGGACTGGAACTTGTTGTAGTAAACAGGTTAGGCAGACAGTTTTAACACTGTACCATTTACTGTGGTTGATTTATATTAAGGAGTGAGGGAGGGAAATGGCACCACCCAGCTCCTTTTTCCCTGGATAAGGGAGTCCCAGCTTGTTGTTCTTAGGGAAGCCCTCCCAGAAGAGTAATTTCCCCTCATTTATTCTAGGCATTTTTTCAGATCACAGTTTTCAGTCTGCCTCCAAGTTGTTTGCCTGCTAGGAGCAATGCAGTACACCTTGGGCTCTGTGCCAGCCAAGCCTGCTGACTTTTAAAATTTCATACCTTACTGGCCTAGTGTAGCCAGGATCTGTGTTTGTCTTCCAGGAGAGGGTCTCCCTGCCCTGGAACTTACACTGTTTTAACCTAGAAAAGCAGTCATGCCAGGGTAGAGGGGTAGTTGGATTTGGAGCAAAGAAGGCTAGACAGCCAATGTCCACGTTAGCTGCCCTCAACAGGCATCTCAGCGTCTATACTGAGGTGTAGGAGAGTGAAATGGCACCCACCAGTTCTTCTGTCCCTGGAGAAGCAATGCCACCTTTCAAAGATACACTCCAAGAAGAGTGAAGTCTCTCCACATGATCCTTAGGTGATCCTCAGATTGTGCCATATGCCTTGGGCTTGCTTGCCTGCCTTCTCTCCAGGAGTAAGGCAGTACCCTCAGATCTCTATCCCAGGCAAGCCCATGGATCTCTAAAACTACAGTCTTTGAGCCCACTGGTTGCAAAAACTCCTGTGAAAATCAGCCCTTATCTTCCTAGCCAATGCCTCTGGGAATATATTCTTGTCATATCCCTATGTATTCCACTCTCTCTCTCATCTTTCTCCAACACCAGTGCTCCCTACCCCACAACAACACCCATGATCCATTTCTCCCCAAAACCACTTCTCCACACTTTCTACCTTCCTCAATGTGGCTTCTTCTCTCCCTCTCCTTCTGCAGTTTGTTGTATAAGTCCTCAGGTCAATCTCTGGTGTATTTAGAATGATATGATAGTTATCTAGCCATGCCTGAGGGATACAGCAAGCCTAGCATCTTCCTACTATGCCACCATCTTAGCTCCCTCTACCTAAAATTATATTGTTTTTATACAGTACTAATAAAGTATCAGCAATAAAAAATGTTTTTAAATCCCATTTATGATTTCATCAAAAAGAATAAGGTACCTGTGAATATATTAGCCGATAAAATAAAAGACCACTCTAAAAATTTTAAGATATTGTTGAAAGAAATTGAAGAAGACACAAATAAATGGTAAGCTAGTCCACGTTCATGGACTGGATATATTATTAAAATGTTGATAATACCCAAAACATCTAGAGATTCAATGCAATCCCTATCAAAATTCCAATGACATATTCTACAAAGGAAGAACAAATATTTCTGAAATTTATATGGAAACACAAAAGACCTCTGAGTAGCCAAACAATTTTTTGTCTAAGATTTTATTGATTTATTTGACAGAGAGAGAGAGATCACAAATAGGCAGAGAGGCAGGCAGAGAGATGGGGGGAAGCAGGCACCCCACCCCAGCAGAGAGCCAAATATGGGGCTTGATCACAGAACCCTGAGACCATGACCCAAGCCAAAGGCAGAGACTTAACCCACTGAGCCACCCAGGCATCCCTAGCCAAACAATTTTAAGAACCAACCTAGAGGTGTCAGGCTCCCTGATATCAAACTATACTACAAAGCTCCAATAATCAAAACACTATCATATTTCTATAACAACAGACACATAAATCAATGGAACAGAAATAAACCCATACATATATGTTCTATTAGTTTATAAACTAAGGAGGCAGGACTATACAATGCAAGAAGGACAGTCTCTTCAATAAATAATGCTGGGGAAACTGTACAACCATATGGACAATAATAAAAACAGAACACTATCTTATACCGTATGCAAAAAATAACTCAAATTGGAATAAGTACTTTAAGAGTGAAGCCATAAAACTCCTAGAAAAAAACGTTGGTAATAAGTTCCTTGACATTCATTTTGGTGATTTCTTTTTTGTATCTGACTCCAAAGACAAGGAAAACAAAAGCAAAAATGAGCAAGTGGGAGTATATCAAACTGCACTTTCTGCACCACTAAGAAAACCATCAAAAAAATGAAAAGACAGCCTACTTAATGAATGAAGACATTTTCAAATCATATATCTGCTAAGGAAATAATATGCAAAATATATAAAAGACCTATCAACCCAATTACAAAAAATATCTGATTAAAAATTGGTCAGGGATCTAAATAGACAAAATTTCTAAAAAAAAAATAAACAAATGGTCAAGAGGCACATGAGAAGATGCTTATCACCAGTAATCATCACAGAAAAACAAATCAAAATCACAATAGATATCACCTCACACCCATCAGAATGGATACCAGGCTATCATCAAAAGGATAAGAAATAACAAATGTTGCTTAGGATGTTAAAGAAAGGGAGCCCTCATGCACTATTGGTGGTAATGTCAATTCGTGCAGCCACTATTGAAAACAGTATGGAAGTTACAAATACAATTATGATATGATCCAGCAATTCCACTACAGGTTATCTATCAAAAGAAATTGAAATCACTAAATTGAAAAGATACATGCACCCCTATGTTCACTGCAGCATTATTTAAAATAGCCAAGATATGTAAAAGAACTAAGATAGCAGAGGAGGAGTAGTGGGACCCTAAGTTTGTCTTGTCCCTTGAATACAACTAGATAATTATCAAATAATTCTCAACACCCGAGAAATCAACGTGCAGTCTGAGAAAACAAATATTGCAAGTCTAAAAGTAGAAAACCTACCACCTTTTAGAAAGTAGGAGGTACAAAGATTTTAATCCAGGGTGATATAGCTGTGCATACAGAAGCAGGGAATGAGCTTACTTAATGAGGCTACCACAAAGTATTATAAGCAACAAAGTGGAAATCTGGAACTCTTAGAAGTCTGCTATAGTGGGGTATATACCTGCCTTAAAGATGTTCAGATGGTGAAGCAAGATGTGACACCATGATGTGTGGATCCCATGGTTTGCAAGAAGAATGGATAGAACCTAAATGCTGCACTGTTCCTAGGCATAGGAGCATAGAAGCCAGCTGAGAACAGCAAGTCTAGGTGCCAGCTTTCTGCTCTGTGTTGCCATCAACTGTGAAATACTGTGTGACCATTAGACTGCTTTCCTGGGACAGATCCAGCAAAAGGCAAAAGCATGGTGAGATCATCCCTGGGAGGAACAGCATAGGCCCATGCCGTGGGAGTCCATAAAAGTTTGAGTTCTGTAATTCAGTCACACACCTGAGATAAAAAAAGCTCAGATATAGGCAGAACACAGGGTTCTCCATGCATACTGGGGAGACAAGAGTGATTGATTGCTCTTCTGCTGAGGGCTCACTGAAGAGTGGGAGGTATGAATTTTCAGCTCACAGGCTAGAAAGTGGGACACTGATATATTTATCCAGCTGATCAACACTGAAAGCCTTCAGGAAAGAAAACAACACCAGTTAGTATAGTCTGAAGCCGCTTACACAAAACCTGAACTCCCTGTGAATGGGTAGTACACTTGCACTAGGGCACACTACCCACCCCAGGAGCAGCTAAAAGTATAAATAAAATAATAACAAATTTTAAAAATTATTGATAATAATAGTAGGGGACATTTAACACCCCACTCATAACAATGAACAGAACATCTAAGGAGAAGATTGACAAGAAAACAATGACTTTGAATGACAATGAACCAGATGGACTATGGACTTACAGGCACATTCAGAGCATTTCATCCTAAAGAAGCAGAATACACATTCTTTTCAAGTGCACATGGGACATTCTCCAGAATAGATCACATACTGGTTCACAAGTCAGGATTCAACTACACAGAAAGAATGAGAACATACCAGGCCTATTTTCTCACCACAGTGCTACAAAACAGGGTGTCAAACACAAGAAAAATTTGGGAAGGACCACAAATACTGAAGGTTAAAGAACATCCTACTAAAGAATGAGTGGATCAAAAAAAATTAAGAAAATACAAGGAAGCAAATAAAAAGGAAAACAATATTTCAAAAATTCTGGGATGCAGCAAAGGTGGTTCTAAGAGGGAAAAAAATAGCAATATAGGCTTTTCTCAACTAGGTTGTGTCTCAAATACACAACCCAACTTTTGACTTTAAGGAGCTAGGGGGAAAAAAACAGCAAATAAAGTCTAAATCCAGCATGAGAAGAGGAATAATAAATATTACAGAAGAATTAAGTATATAGAAACAAATAAACAAAAAACCGTAGAACAGATCAACAAAATTAGGAGCTGTTTCGATGGAAGAATTAACAAGATATATAAAGCCTTAACCAGAATTAATGAAAAGAAAAGAGAAAGAACCCAAATAAACAAAATCATGAAAAGAAGAGGAAAGATCACAATCAACACTAAAGAAATACAATTATAGAGAATATTATTAGCAATTATATGCCAACAAATTGGGCAATCTGGAAAAAAAATTAATAAATTCCTAGAAACATATAAACTACCAAAACTGAAACAGGAAGAAATAAAAAATCTGAACACACCCACAACTAGCAAAGAAACTGAGTCAATAATCAAAAATCTCCCAAAATCATTCTTAAAGGTCTATCCACAAAGAGGATGTAACAATTGTAAATAATTATGCTGTCAGTATGGGAGCAACTAACTATATAAGCCAACTGTGAATCAAAATAAAGAGTCATACTGATATGAGTACATTAATTGTAGGGGATCTTAACACACCACTCTCAATAACAGACGGATCATCCAAGCAGAAAATCAGTAAAGAAATAAGAGATTTGAATGACACTTTGAACCAGATGGACTTCATAAATATATACAGAACATTCCACCCTAAAACAACAGAATACTCATTCTTCTCAAGTGCACAGGAAACTTTCTCCAGAATAGACCACATACTGGGTGACAAATCAGGGCTCAACCAATACCAAAAGACTGAGATTATTTCCTGCATATTCTCAGACTACAAAGCTTTGAAACTGGAACTCAACCACAAGAAAAAGTTTGGAAGGAATCCAAACACTTGGAAGCTAAAGACCAACCTGCTTAAAAATGTATGGATCAACCAGGAAATCAAAGCAGAACTTAAATAATTCATGGAAACCAATGAGAATGACGACACACTGGTCCAAAACCTATGGGATATGGCAAAGGCGTTCCTAAGGGGGAAATACATAGCCATCCCAGTCTCACCAAAAAAAAAAAAAAAAAAGAAAGAAAAGAAAAAATTAAAATCCCAAATATACCAGCTCTGTGTAAACCTTAAAGAACTTGAAAATCAACTACAAACTAAGCGAACACAATGCACAAGAAGGGAAATTATCAAGATCAGAGCAGAGATCAATGAGTTAGAAATGAGATACAGTAGAACACATCAACGAAACTAGAAGCTGGTTCTTTAAAAGAATCAATAAGATCGATAAACCACTGGCCAAAATAATGCAAAAGAAAAGAGAGAGAACCCAAATTAATAAAATTATGAATGAAAGGGGAGAGATCATGACTAACACGAAGGAAACAGAAACAATCATCAGAAATTATTATCCACAGTTAATATGCCAATAAGTTAAGCAACCTAGAAGAAATGGATGCAATCCTAGAAACATATAAACTTCCAAGACTGAAACAGGAAGAAACTGAGAACCTGAATAGACCAATATCTAGTAATGAGATTGAAGCAGTGATGAAAAACCTCCCATAAAACAAGAGCCCAGGACCTGAGAGATTCCCTGGGGAATTCTACCAAACACTCAAAGAATAAATAATACCTATTCTCCTGAAGCTGATTCAAAAAATAAAAACAGAAGGAAAACGTCAAGGCCAGAATTACCCTGATCACCAAACCAGACAAAGACACCACCAAAAATGAGAATTTCAGACCAATATCCATGATGAAGATGGATGTCATGATTCGCAACAACATCCTAGCTAATAGGAGCCAACAGTTCATTAAAAGGATTATTCATCATGACCAGGGGGATTTATCCCTGGGTTGCAAGGGCAGTTCAACATTCACAGATCAATCACTGTGATAGAACAAATCAATCAGAGAAGAGAGAAGAACCTCATGGTCCTCTCAATTGGTGCAGAAAAAGCATTTGACAAAACTCAGCATTTGTTCCTGATTAAAACTCTTCAAAGTATACGGACAGAGGGAACATTCCTCAACTTCATAAAATCCATCTACGAAAAACACACAGTGAATATCATTCTCAATGGGGAAAAGCTGATAGCCTTCCCACTGAGATCAGGAACATGACAAGGATGCCCACTCTCATCACTGTTCAACATAGTATTAGAAGTCCTAGCAACAGCAGTCAGAAAACAAAAAGAAATAAAAGGTGTTCAAATTGGCAAAGAAGTCAAACTCTTTCTCCTCCCAGATGACATGATACTTTATATGGAAAACCCAAAAAGACTCCACCCCCAAACTACTAGAACTCATACTGCAATTCAGTAATGTGGCAGGATACAAAGTCAATGCACAAAAAATCAGTTGCTTTCTTATATACTTACAATGAAAATATAGAAAGGGAAATTAGAGAATCGATTCCATTTACTATAGAACCAAGAACTGTAAGATACCAGGGAATGAGCCTAACCAAAGAGGTAAAGGATCTGCACTCAAGGAACTAGAGAACGCTTATGTAAGGAATTGAAGAAGACACAAAAAGCATTCCATGCTCATGGATCATAAGAATAAACATTGTTAAAATGTCTATACTGCCCAGAGCAATCTATACTTTCAATGCCATCCCGAGCAAAATACCAATGGCATTTTTCAAGGCGCTGGAACAAACAATCCTAAAGTTTGTATGGAAACAGAAAGACCCAAATTGCTAAGGAAATGTTGAAAGGAAAACAAAACTAAGGGCATCACATTGCCTGATTTCAAGCTTTACTACAAAGCTGTGATCACCAAGACAGCATGGTACTGGCACAAAAACAGACACATAGACCGGTGGAACAGAGTAGAGAGCCAGATATGGACCTGCAACTCTATGGTCAAATAATCTTCGACGAGGCAGGTAAAAATATTCAGTGGAAAAAAGACAGTCTCTTCAATAAATGGTGCTGGGAAATTGGACAGCTATATACAGAAGAATGAAACTCAACCATTCTAAAATTTTGCTGCTGTTCTATATGATACATAATAAATATTTAATGATAATCATCATATTCAAGTGAAATTATCTCTCCTCAAAACTCAACACCTCCAGCTCCTTCAGCTACTCTTCAAATGTCCTGGTCTCCCACTGACTCAGTACCCTGATCACACTCGAGATAAATGTTCTAGTTTCTCAATGTCTCATGCGAAGTACTATCCTAATTGTGGGTCTGACCAACCGAATGTCATGATCCCTGATTTATCAAGAAGGCTTTCATTAATAGTTTTTTATATCCCAATGTTTGGGCTTCTTTTTAAAAAAATTTTTCACCTTTATTTCAGCACCCTGACGTTGCTCAGGGAAAAAGGTAGAGGGATTAGATTTTTGGTGATATACTAAAATTAACTATTAATATTTTGAAAAACTAAGTAAATGAATTGCAACCTGTCTGGATGAATCAATGAACTGATGTAGTCGTTATATATCTTACAGAGAAAGGAAAAATCACTCCTTATCAAATATGGGTCTTGATCCTAAACCAAGCCAGTTCTGAGAAACTGATGTATTTCTAAGTCATTTTCCAGCTCAAATAAATAATCACCTTTAACTGAGATCATAAAATTTGTGTTTAACATCTTGATGATAAAACAAAGCATATGTAAGACAAACATTATCTGTAGCTCATAAAATGTTCAGCTGACTCCCACAAATTGAGAAAAGCTAAATCCCCAATATGATAAATACCAGAGAAATATTTCTGGAGTAAGAAAATACTTGCTCCATTATACACTTAAAATGTTGAAAACAGGTCAGCTATGGACAGGGCTGGAAGCCAAACCCAGTGACTTTGAGTCAGTCAAACCCACTTTATAGCATACTCTTGATAGATTTATTCAAGGATTTGACAATTCAAGAATAAATCAATGTGCTATCTTCCTACCTTCTCGTCAAGGCCTTATCCTTCATCCCTTTTACACAAAGTCTTCTTTAAAAAAGGATACCAGAACTGAGTCTTATACCTGTCCTTTGCTCACTGCTGACTCAGCTCAGCAAACGGACAAACTAAATCTCAAGATCGTACAGAGCCCCACCTCCATGAAATTTTTTCAGCAACATAGGGTAGTGGGAATAGGAGTACATTTTTCAGACTCTACTTCTTAAAGTTGCATGACTATGGGACAATTATTACCTCTGAGAATTTCTGACTAAAACACAGATAAAAATGCCTGAACCCACAAGAGCCAAGTATCAGAATCTTCTGGAATTAAATGTTACAATTAATTAATATTGGCTTTTTTCCTTTAATAAGCTTTCCCTACCTATAGTGTTCAACTGTACTTAATAGTCCATATATATATATACACATATATATGTATTTAGTCCATATATATATAACAGTCCATATATATATGTAGATATATATATATTTAACTAATATCTGTCAACTAACCATGACTTATCATATTTTTCCTACTTTGTTCTTAGATTTAACTATAATTTAATTAACTGCTCATGATATTAATCCTTGTCTTCCCAACTAAACTGTAAGCTCACACATAGAGATATTACTTTATTCATTGATAAATCTCCCATAGTTCCTAGAATACAGGAAAATGTTTAATAATCAGATGATGCAAATAATTTTTAAAAGCTATCCAATTTGACATAAAACATTAATTTTTTTATTTTGAGAGGTATAAAATCCAATTATAATAGAGGTCTGGGTTCTCCAGGGAAACAATCAATAGGGTCTGTGTGTATGTGTATATGTACATGTATGTGTATGTATATATATGACAGACAGAGAGAGAGAGAGATTTTAATGAATTGGTTCACAGGATTGCGGAGGTTGGCAAGTCCAAACTCCACAAGGTGGTTCATCAGGCTGGAAACCCAGTAAAGAGGTAATGTTACAACCTGAGTTCAAAGCAGGACTACAGACAGGATTCCTTCCTCTTTAGGGGAGTCAGTCTTTTTTGGTTCTTAAAACCTTCAACTGATTCTGGGCACCTGGCTGGCTCAGTGGGTTAAGCCGCTGCCTTTGGCTCGCATCATGACCTCAGGGTCCTGGGATCGAGTCCTACATCAGGCTTTCTGCTCAGCGGGGAGGCTGCTTCTCTCTCTCTCTCTCTCTCTCTCTCTCTCTCTGCCTACGTGTGATCTCTGTCAGATTAATTAATTAATTTTTTTTTTAAACTTCAACTGATTGGATAAAGTCTACCCATATTACAGAGTATAATCTGCTTTACTCACTTTACTCAAAGTCTATAGATTTCAATGTTAATCTCATTTAAAAGGTACTTTCACAGCAGCATCTAGACTATATTTAATCAAATATTTGGACACTCTGGCCTAACCACAGATGACACACAAAATTAGCACACCAACCATTATAATCAGCATTATCTCCTCTAACAATCACAATACCTCTATCAATAGGCCAGGATAACAGAGGAGCAAGCCAACATTTTCATTTTTGTAATTATTTCCCCTCCACTACACCCTTAATAGAAACTTATGATCTGATGAGTATTAGAAGAAATATTAGAGTTCATTCTACATAAAAGAAAAATTGGAAGATGCCCAAATGAAAAGTGACTTAGTTCAGACTTTCACTGTATTAAATCAGGGTAGAGTCAATTCTGGTTCTCTGATTTCTAACCCAGTCTCACTTCAGCTGCCACTCACACAGGCCCAGGGTTCTTTCTATTCCCAAACCTTATTTAAATACTGGCATTCATCCTAGAAAATGCCAAAGTAACATAAATCAATTATTATAAAAAAATTTCTAATCTCCCTTTCTTACTCTTTCTTAAATAATCTTTATTTCCCCAAATATAGCTCTTCTTGATTACAGGATTAGCTCCATCTCTCACTCAATGTAGGAAAATCCTCCTGGAATCCATCACACTGCGAACTTTAACAAAGACTCTCAAAAAGCAGCCTGATTTTGTCAAATGATAATTTTATCATACTAATCAGAAGAAAAGCACTTTGCATTGCTCTTAGTAAGGACTTCATTTCTCACCCAATTGTTTTATCTCTTACTTGGTTCTCTGCCACTAACCCAACCCTTCAACCGTACTGCTGCCAGAGTGATCTTTATAAAACGCAAACCTAACCATGTCACTCTCCTCTTAAATTCCATGTCAAATGACTCACTCAGCAAAATACTCAATGCTGTCATTATTTTTATTTCTAGCCAAATCTTCCACAATGCACCTAATATCCCCCAGACTCCACTTAGCCTTACCAAAAGTTTACTTTATTCCATAAACTTTACACTAGTATTTCTCAATCTTTCCCACTTGTCCCACATCTTTAAAATTATTTGAATTTCAAATAAATTAATTAATTTTTTAGAATATCAATATACTGGATATTATACTGCTTAAAAATATATTTTAGCTTCTTATCATGACAGTTCAATATCTTCCTATTTTATACACTCTCTTCTCTAAATATATAGCAATTATAGATAAAACCACAAAAATATATCTCAGTTTAAAAAAGTAAGAATATCTGTATGGACCAGAAATGAAAGAACTCAAAATGAATGCAGGTAGAAGCCATAAGCCTACCGGGCTCCAGACTGAAAAGTAGGGCAAGATGACCAAGAGCTTTGTCCTATTAAATTAATTAAAGAAGGAGGTGTGTAGACTGCAGTGGCTCTAAAGCCTTAGTGGCCTATGTAAGCAAACCAAAATCTAAGTCTGTAATATATCAAGTTTAAGAACTAAATTTATGGACAAACCAAACACAAATAGTCAGCTAAGCCTTCCCAAAAAAAGGTAACCACTTACTACAGCCAATCAAATAATTTCCTTGCTTTGCTTCCATATCTTCTCCATAAAAATCTTTCTCCTCTCTCCTGTCCATGGAGCGTTTCTAACTACTTCTGGCTTGGCACTGACCAATTTGAATCAGGTTTTGCTCAAATAAACCCTTATGATTTTTAATATACCTCAGGTCATCTTTTAACAGTACTGTTTTGGTAAAAGGCACTAAAATTGTTCCACTGTGGGTGACTGAAGCTAGCCTTCTAATTTAATTCAGACTCTAGGATGGAGTTCAGTGACGAGTCAAAGAAAGCTAAAGGAAATTGCTACTACCTATAGCTTCAGGTCTCAGTAAAAGACAAAAACAGTACCAGAAATAGCTTTCTTCTACCGTAGTGATCAGATCATTGATACTCGAGTATTATTGCCAGGTAGAAGCCTCAAAGTGCCATTATAATTTTTGGTTTGAACTGGAAATTCTGTGAAACCACACAGGGACAATCAAAAAGAAGGAGTGAGCACAACAGGAGAGAAAAGGAATTAAACAAAACTATTGCCCAATAAAAGTAAGCCTATAAACCAATAAAAAAAAAGCTAATATTGAGGAAGGCCCCTCACAAGTGAATAATCAGAACATAAATTTTACTCCAGTCAATTATACAATAGTGTAATAAGACTTTTGATACATATAAGTTTAGGACTTAGAATACTCATTCCACAAAAAAATAAAGGAAGGAATACTTTTTTAAAGAAAGGATTACTATTATATCACTTGTATTGACCATGATACTTGAGATTCTGGCCAATGAAGAAAACAAGAAAAATAAAGCACACAAATTAGAAAAGAAGAGGCAAAGCTACCTTTATTTGCAAATATATAGCATATATATTTACAAAGAAAATCAACAAGACTCTATAATTATTAGAACTAGTAAAGTTGAACAAGTTTACTAGATTAAAAACTGAACATACAAAATTTATTAGCTTTTCCATATGCTAGTAATAACTAGTTAAAAATATAACAGAAAAGTATTCATCCAGAATAGCAATATGAACTATAAAATATTGGGGCGCCTGGGCAGCTCAGTGTTTTAAAGCCTTTGCCTTCGGCTCAGGTCAGGGTCCTGGGATAGAGCACTGCATAGGGCTCCCTGCTCAGCAGAGAGCCTGCTTCTCTCTCTCCCTCTGCCTGCCATTCAGCTTACTTGTGTTCTCTGTCTCTCTGTCAATTAAATAAATAAAATCTTAAAATAAATAAATAAATAAAATACTTAAAAAATCTATCTAACAGGGGCACCTGGGTGGCACATTCAGTTGAGCATCCAACTCTTCTATTTGGCTCACGTCAGAATCTCAGGGTTCTGAGATTGCACCCTGCTTCAGGCTCCGCACTTAATGTGGAATCTGCTTGGGATTCTCTCTCCCTCTTCCTCTGCCACTCCCACTCATTATCCCTCTATCTCTAGCTCTAAACATAAATAAATAAATCACATATACATACATGTGTGTACATATACATGCATGTATGTACATATACATACATGTATGTATATGTGTCTGTTTATGTGATTTATTGATTTACATGTATATACATATACATACATGTATGTATATGTGTCTGTATGTGTGATTTATCTAAACATAAATAAATAAATCACATATACATACACATGTACATACATGTATATACATATATATACATGTATGTATATGTGTCAAAAGATTCCCAAACCTCTAGGATAAAATTATAAAGAGGAAATTTTTTTAAAAACTGTGTACAAAATGGAGACACATAAAATACACTATATTTACAAAACCAAAAACTCAATATCCAAAATAATCTATAATGTCAATGCTATTATAATCAGAATTCCAGCAAAGGTTTTCTTTTTCCCCCAGAAGTTAAAAAGTTTACCCTAAGATAAATGTTAAATATAGATGAACAACAGGATAACATTAGCCAAAACATTTTTTAAAGAATAAGGTAGAACTCAACATAATAGCTACTATGAATTGCTTTAGGAATATAGAATTCATACACCAGGGCATTATTGCACAGAAACAGCCACGTAAATAAAATGGAATAAAACAGATTGGACATGGACAGGCATATATGAAACTTCATGTGTAACAGAGATGACATTACAAAACTTGGGGGCAATGATGAACTACTCACTGAACAGTGCTGGAAAAATTAACTATCCATGTTGGGTGAAATTAGATCTTTACACCACATACTATATGTAAAAATCAATTCTATATGAATTAAAGCACAAAATATACAAAAAAAAACTTTAAGTATTTTGAAATTAATATAAGAGAATATTTTGGTGATCTTAGCATAAGAAAGGATTTATGGCATAAGATATGAAAAGCACAAATTCTAAAAAAATCTAGATAAATCTACCTATATTAGCATTCTGAACTTCTGCTCAAAAAAGGAAACCATAAACAAAAGTAATGGCCATAAAAACAATCATCAGGGGCGCCTGGGTGGCTCAGTGGGTTAAAGCTGCTGCCTTCGGCTCGGGTCATGATCCCAGGGTCCTGGGATTGAGCCCCGCATCGGGCTCTCTGCTCTGCGGACAGCCTGCTTCCTCCTCTCTCTCTCTGCCTCTCTGCCTACTTGTGATCTCTGTCTATCAAATAAATAAATAAATAAATCTTAAA
>ML112485.1:41349-68143 GCA_003697995.1 Taxidea taxus jeffersonii
CTGCTCTGCGGACAGCCTGCTTCCTCCTCTCTCTCTCTGCCTCTCTGCCTACTTGTGATTTCTGTCTATCAAATAAATAAATAAATAAATCTTTAAAAAAAAAAAATCATCAAACTGTGGAATGAGCCAAGATGCCCTTCAATAGATGAATGGATAAAGAAGATATGGTCCATACATACAATGGACTATTATGCCTCCATCAGAAAGGATGAATACCCAACTTTTGTATCAACATGGACAGGACTGGAGGAGATTATGCTGAGTGAAATAAGTCAAGTGGAAAGAGTCAATTATAATATGGTTTCACTTACTTGTGGAGCATAAGGAATAACATGGAGGACATTAGGAGAAGGAGAGGAGAAGTGAGTTGGGGAAATCAGAGGGGAAGACGAACCATAAGACTGTGGACTCTGAGAAACAAACTGAGGGTTTTGGAGGGGTGGGGGGGTGGGGGGCTGGGTGAGCCTGTGGTGGGTATTAATCAGGGCATGTATTACATGGAGCACTGGGTGTGGTGCATAAACAATGAATCTTGGAACACTGAAAAAATAAAATAAAATTTTATAAAAGATATTAAATTGTTTATAATTACAAATGTGTAAGAATAGTTTAAAGAAGACATGAATACATTAAAGATAAAATTCTGAGGAACTATTACTTCTGGGGAAGGAAGAAAGAGATGTAGAATTACTAATGATAAATGGGGAACCCTCCCAAAATAATGTGAAGCAAATATAGCAAAATTTTAAGTTCCAATAAGACTTACGATCAGAGATAAAATAGATTTATAAACATTATTATAAAAAGCCATAATACATTAAGTATAAAACATATTAAGTATGTTTTTAAGACTCTTGGCAAGAAAAATAAATCAAAGTAAGATTAATTTTTTCAAAGATTTTATTTATTTACTTGACAGACAGAGGTCACAAGTAGGCAGAGAGGCAGGCAGAGAGAGAGAGGAGGAAGCAGGCTCCCCACGGAGCAGAGAGCCCGCTGTGGGGCTCGATCCCAGGACCCTGGGATCATGACCTGAGCCGAAGGCAGAGGCTTTGACCCACTGAGCTACCCAGGCGCCCCAGTAAGATTAATTTTAAATATGATATTCTGAAATAAATCCTCCACCCTATTCTACCAACTTGCTTCATAGGTAAAAATCCTTGCTGTAGAATTTCTTCTGGCTCCATATCTCTGCAATGGTATTCTATCTGCCTAGGATTCCTCAGCTATTTGAGCTTGTTGGAAATTTTATACTTCTCCATAAATAATTCAGCTGAAATGTAAGCTCTTTTAGATAGCCTTTCTCAATCTTAGCAACCCACACCCAAGCCAATTAGTTTCAGTGCTGCAGCTCTTAGAAGTCTGTCCCTACCTCTACCATGTATTTCAATCCTCCATTTACATGTCTGTAAGCCCTCATAAGAATGTCTGATTCTTCTTCATAACGTCAGAACCGAACACATGCTGGCACATTATAGGCACTCTGCCAATGCTTAATACATGATAAAGGTGAACTAGAACTACTGAAGGAACAGGACTATCCCTGTCAATCAGTAACTTATAGGCATAAAATTCAGATATCTACAATCCTGTCATCACAAATTATCACTACAAGGGCATACACAAGAGAAATCCCATTTATCCTTTCCTTACCTCCTGCCTCATTCTTTGTTGCCCCCAGCCTATCCAGGTCATGCCTCCCGCTCTTCTAAGTACTTCTAAATCAGAGATTTAAAAAGCCAAAAAATGGACCAGAAATCTTCTCATAACGATCCTATCACTTCTTCCAGGTCAGCCCATACCCTGGAGGTAATAGCACAGCCTTACAATCTCAAATTTAAACCTGATGATCTACTCTTGTTTCTCTAAGTGTCACAAACTATTTGGATTAGGTGGTGCCTCTGGGTTCAAAGACTTCACAGCTAACATGGCTGTGATTTCCTATGTGTGGAAGAGACCAGTTCTGATTCACCAAAACCACATGAAGACTAACAGTCCAGGTGCCACTAAAGCCTCATCTTGGAGGAGCCAGCACTGCTTGCAGCTGCACTTCTTTATTTCACACATCATTTGGTCTGATATACTTCACATAATAGTAAGATTAGGATAGCTCACTATTATATAGCACTTACTATGCAATATATATATTAAATAAATACACATACATTCAATCTTTACAACAAAACAAATGTTGATTCTATTATTACCCACCTTACACAAATAAGAAAAGTGAAACAATTTTTTAGTTTACTCTGAGTCACATAGCTTAGAATTAAGGGGTAGGGCTATGTGTACTCTGCCCAAAATGCTATACAATAAGTCAAAAGGACAGTCATAATTTTTACCTGGTTGTGTACATACCTAAGCTGTCATTTCTCCCTGATAGGTAGGTGGGGGGAAGCACATAATATGTAAGAATTAGAATAATTAAAATGTTAGATACACTTCTTAAAAATGAACTACGGCCCTGAAAGAGAAAGTAGCCTAGCCAAGGTCACATCATGGTGGGAAGCTATGCATCATTAGGTCATTACAATGTTCTTTAGTATCCTACTTTGAAGCTCCCTTTATAGGTTTTAGCAGAAGACTTTAGATTTCTGTCCTAAAATCCATCATAGTTTCTTTTAGTAAATGTCACTTCTGGGTAGTTGGACAAGTTGCCTCTTTTGATACAAATCTTGGGGTTCAAGTATATTTATTACAAGCTATATGTCATAACCACCTCATTAAGCTAAAAGCTCTTTCTAAAACTAGTAACCAAATGTTTTGTATGTGATGCTAGGATAACTAGGGTTGACAAGTGGAAGTAAATCACTCTAGGGACTTAACCCTAGGAATCAAAATTTCATATTGGAAAAAATCAATTTTTAAAAGTAAAAGGTTGTCAAACCACATGGAACATTACAGCCAAAGAATGAACCTTAATGTGTGTGATTTTTTTAACCAAAGAAATAAAAGAAATAAATAGTTGGAGAGATATTATGTATTCATGGATAAGACAATACTGTTAAAATAACAGTTCCTCCCAAATTAATCTATAGATTCAATGGAATCCTAGTAAAAATCCTAGCAAGTAACTTTCTGCATGTCAATAAACTTTTTCTAAAATTTAAATGGAGACGCAGAAGTCACAGAATAGCCAACATAATATTGGAAGAAAAGAACAAAGTTGAAAGATTCAGATTACTTGACTTCAAAACTTCTATAAAGCTACAGTAATCAAGACATTGTGTTATTGACAAGAATAGACAAACAGATCAATGGAACAGATTAAAGATCTGGAAATAAACCTACACAAATACAGGCAACTAATCTTTGACAAAGGAAGCAAAGGAAAAACTGTTTTCCAGCAGTCTTTTCAACAAATGGGTCTTGGAAAAACTGGACATCCATTTGCAAAAAAATTAATCTAGACAGAAATTATATTCTTCAACAGAATTAACACAAAATAGGTCACAGACATAAATATAAGACACAAAACTAAAAAATCCTAGAAGATACACTAGGAGAAAATCTCAGTGACATTGGGAATGGTGATGACTTTTAAGATACAATGCCAAAAGCACAATCCATGAAAGAAAGAGCTAATAAGCTGGAATTCATTAAAATAAAAACTTACAGGAAAAAGAAAACAAAACAACCCCCCCAAAACAATAACAACAACAACTTCTGCTCTGCAAAAGACATATCTGATAAAGGTCTGTTACCTAAAATACTCAAACTCTTGAAGTTCAACAATAATAAAATGGGCTACCTTATTAAAATTTAGGCCAACAACCTGAACAAATACCTCACCAAAGAAGATTTACAGGTGCCAAATAAATTTGTGAAAAAGATACTAAAAATCATGTATTTAGGGAATTGCAACTTAAAATAAGATACTACTACATACCTATTAGAATAACCAAAATCCAAACCACCACACCACCAAACACTGATAAGGACCTGGAGCAACAGGAACTCCCATTCACTGCTAGTGGATATGCAAAATACTACAGCCACTTTGAAAGACAATTTGGCAGTTTCTTACAAAACAAAACCCACTCGTACCACATGATCCAGCAATTACACTCCTTTGTATTTACCCAAAGGAGTTGAAAGCTTAATGTCCACACAAAATTATGCACATGGATATTTTATAGCAGCTTTATTCATAATTGCCAGAACATGAAAGCAACAAAGACACCCTTCAGTAGGTGAATGAACTAATAAACTATAGTTTACCCAGACAATGGACTATTATACAATACTAAAATTAGATGAGCTCTTAAGTCATGAAAAGATATAGAAGAACTTTAAATGCAAACTGCTAACTGGAAAAGGCCAACCTGTGAAATCTACCTGCTATATAATTCCAACTATAGAACATTCTGGAAAAGACAAAACTATGAAGACAATAAAAAGATCAAAGGTTCTCAGGGGTTGGGAGGTAGGGATGAAAAGTCAGAAAAACAGGATTTTTAGGGCAATGAAACTACTTTGTGTGATATTATAATGGAAGACACATGTCACTACACATTTGTCCGAACCCATAAAACATAAAATACCAAGAGTGAACAGTAACAAAAACTAGGGATATTTGGTGATAATTATGTGTCAACATAGGTTTGATTGTAACAAATGTACTTTCTGGTGTGGAATTCTGATAGTCCTATAGAATGAATGTGTCCCCCCAAAATTCCTATATTGAAACCTAATCCCCAATGTGGCAGTATTTGAAGACAAGAGTTTCTGAGAAGTAATTGGCTCTGCCCTCATGAATAAAATATGTGTTTTTTAAAAAGAGGCGCTACGGAGCTCCCCCATCCCTTCTGCCTTGTGAGGCTACAGCAAAAAGACAGACATTTATGAACGAGGAAGCTGTTCCTCATCAAACACCAAATCTACTGGTGCTTTGACCTTGGAATTCCTAGTCTCCACAACTGTGGAAAATAAATATCTGTTGTTTATAAGACATCCAGGCTATGGTATTTTTGTAATGGTGCCAGGATGAACTAAGATAGAGGGAGAAGCTGTGAAGACAAGAAGTATATCAGAAATCTCTGTCAGAAGATTCCTATCAGAAACCTTCTGCTAAACTTTTTTATGAACCTAAAACTACACTAAAAAATTAAGTCCACTAATAAAACTATCTAAACCCACAGAATTTTATGGCACAAAATGTGAACCTGAATGTACACAAATTTTTAAAAACTCAATTAGAAGGCAGGGAACCCAGGATGGAATACAGAATGACAAAATAATATAACTGTATTATGAATGACATAACATTGTTGATGACAATGGTGCTGACCTAAGCAAAGTTGGAAATAAGAGCAGGCTGTAAGACTAAAGAAAAAAGAAAATGTAAATAGGCATATTCTTCTTGGTAAAGTTATTTCCCATGGGGATACAGGTTCACAACTCTGAAACACCTGTACAAGTATCCTATACTGAACAAACAAGTAGACGGGTGGCAGATGGTAGGAGCCAAGTTTCTCTCTGTTGGAGGAGGACATAAACAAGGAGGGAAGACTAAAATAAACCATGTGATACTAAACTAGAATTGAAGACATCAGAATCTATATTACTGTAATATAGATGGATAAATACAGAATTAGTTATAGGTATACATTGTTAATATACATACATTTATTTCCAAGCTCTGTCCACTGATAGGACCTAGAAGCAACGTCACCCCCGGAACAACAAGCATACCCAGCATGCACATCTTGGTTTCTAATACCACTGTCCAATAAAAGGAACCAGAACTTCTTGGAATAAGTGCTGATTCAAGGGTTGAAATAGAGAATATACAAGATGGGTCTGGAGCATCTCCTAATGCTGGAAAATAAGGAAGTGCTCAAAAAAACAATGAGGGTTAAATCAAAGACACAGGAACCAACTAAAAGAGCTGCTAATCACCAAAGCTGGAACAATCTGAGTAACCAAATAAAGTACTATCAGATTATAACTCAAAATATAAATTAACTATAAGTTCACATAGAGATAAATGAATAAATAAATAGGGGAAAAGAGACAAATCTCCTATGCAGAATTTCAAATAATTTGTACATAAAGCAGGTGGAGCATTAACTCTTCATTCTTTATGTGTGGGCTGCACATAGTGACCTTCCAAAGAGTATGGAAGGGTTAATATATGTAAAGGTATTTGAGTTACTTCATAAAGAAGAATCTGGACAAATACTAGTTTAGACAAGTGATTAAAGTTAACATCATAGTTAATCATATGAACTCTTCACATGTGATGTGAATGGCTCGTTAGCTCTCTGTGGTCTTCTTCCCCAAAACCAATAACCCCCATCTAATCACAACAAAAAGAGACAAATTCAAATTGAGGGACATTCTTTTTTTTTTTTTTAAGATTTTGTTTATTTATTTGACAGAGAGAGATCACAAGTGGGCAGAGAGGCAGGCAGAGAGAGAAAGAGAAGCAGGCTTCCCGCTGAGCAGAGAGCCTGATGCGGGGCTCGATCCCAGGACTCTGGGATCATGACCTAAGCTGAAGGCAGATGCTTAATGACTGAGCCACCCAGGCACCCCAAACTGAGGGACATTCTAAAAAATGCCTGGCTACTACTCTTAAAATTGTCAATGTCATCAAAACTTAAGAAAGGATAACAAATTCTGAGACAGAAAAAAGAACATTAGTAAAAACTAAGAAAATATGAATTATGTATGGGCATTAGTTAATAATAATGTATAAATATTGATTAATCATAAAAAAATAGTATACTAATGTAAGATAGTAACTATAGAAGAAACTGGGAATAAGTATACAGAACATCTGCACACTATCTTTGTAACTTCTCTCTAAATTTAAAACTATTTGGGGGGGTGCCTGGGTGGCTCAGTGGGTTAGGGCCTCTGCCTTCAGCTCAGGTCATGGTCTCAGGGTCCTGGGATTGAGCCCCACATCAGGCTCTTTGTGCAGCGGGGAGCCTGCTTCCTCCTCTCTCTCTGCCTGCATCTCTGCCTACTTGTGATCTCTGTCTGTCAAATTAGATTAAAAAATAATAATTAAAAAAAATCTTTAAATTTAAAACTATTTTAGGATAGAAACAATTGAAATGTCTATCAACAGATTAATGAATTAAAAACTGTGGTATATACATATGATGGTATATTATTTAAGGCCTAAAAATGACTGAGATACTGATACATGCTAAAACATGGATAAATCTTGAAACAATCATACTGGGTGAAAGAAGCCAAACCCAAAGTTCATATACACTACTTCATTTATGTGAAATATCCAGAATAGGTAAATCTATAGTGACAGAAAGTATAACGAGTTTGCCAGAGGCTGTGGCAGGAAGTGGTGGGGGGGCGGGGTATGCAGGTAGGGAGGAGTAGGGTTTACAAAAGTTGAAAAGTAATTACCTAATGAGTATAAGATTTTATTTAAGGAAGATAAAAATACTTTGGGACCAGATAAAGATAATAGTTTCACAGCACTGTAAATGTAATAAATGCCATTGAATTATACAATTTAAAACAGCTAAACTTGTATTTCTGGCTTTTACTTTGATTCAAAAAGTTTATCAATGTAAACACATCTAAAACTATTTTAAGTAGAAAGCTTATTTTTAGAAGTAGAAAGCGGCAGTACTTTTTCCTTATTTTTTTTAACAATCAGTAATACTATTTTCTTGCAAAACTCTTTTTTTTATAATTTTTTTAAGGATTTTATTTATTTGACAGACAAAGCTCACAAGTGGGCAGAGAGGCAGGCAGGGTGGGGGGGGGGGCAGGCTCCCAGCTGAGCAGAGAGCCCGATGCGGAGCTCGATCCCAGGACCCTGAGACCATGACCTGAGCCGAAGGCAGAGGCTTTAACCCACTGGGCCACCCAGGCGCCCCCTTTTCTTGCAAAACTCTTAAGTAATCTATCATAGAAGTTAAATCATGAACATAAGGGAATATATGTATTCAAAGCTATGTCATGATAGTGAGAGGTTTAAGAAGTCATAGAATCTGAAAAAAACTCAGTGAAATGACCCTAATCTAATAGGCAAAGGAAGTGTATTCAAGTCCTGGTTCTGGCATTAACTAGCTCTGTGACCTTGATCAATTCTACTCTCTTTTGTGGATCCAAAATGTTTCATATTTAAAAATAAAGATTATGCAACTAAATGACTCAGTTCTAACACTCTCTGATTCTATCTTATTGGAAAGAATGTCTTATTCTACTTTGTTTTAATTTTCTGACATGCCTATAGGAATTCTGCAACCAGAGCCTATATGAGCTGCCTGTTCATCTGATTACAAGTGAGGTGATGTTCAGAGCCTAATGTGGGGAAAGGTGGAAGAAACAGACATTCTCATGAACTGCTGGAAAGAGTATAAACCAGTACCATGATTCAAGTGAGTCACTGGCAATATATAACCATAAATAAATAAATAAATATCCTTTGACTCAGCAGCCTTGCATCTAGGAATGTGTTCTAAGAAGATAAGTATGCAGAGCTAAATACACAAAAAAAGTGTATAATAATCATGAGTAAGAAAGAGCATAAATATCCTTGAATAAGAAACAAGTTAATTTAGGAGACACACAGAGTATAATACAATGCAGCCATTAAAAATAAGGCTTATCAAAAAAAAATAACAGGTATAATTCTAAAATATATTACTGAGTATGGAAAAAAACAAAAGGCAATCTACTGAATTGGAGAAGATATTTGAAAATGATATATCTGATAAGGGCAATATCCAAAATGTATAAAGAACTTCTACAACTCAACACCAAAAAAACACAAATAATCCAATTAGAAATGGTCAGATAATGTAAATAAAAACATTTTTAAAAAGTGGACAGAAGGTCTAGACAACTATTTGTTCAAAGAAGACATACAGGGGTGCCTGGGTGGCTCAGTGGGTTAAGCCTCTGCCTCCTGCTCAGGTCATGATCCCAGAGTCTTGGGATCAAGCCCCTCATCGGGCTCTCTCCTCAGTAGGGAGCCTGCTTTCCTTTCTCTCTCTCTCTGCCTGCCTCTCTGCCTGCTTGTGATCTCTGTCTGTCAAATAAATAAATAAAATCTTAAAAAAAAAAAAAGACATACAGATGGCCAAAAGACAAATGAAAAGATGCTCCATATAGTTATATCAGGAAAGTACAAATCAAACCACAATGAGATTCCACCTTACACCAGTCAGAATAACTAGTATCAAAAGAACAAGAAATAATAGGTGTTGGCAAGGATGTAGAGAAAAGGGAACCTTTATGTGCTTTGGTGGGAATGTAAATTGGTGCAACCCCAGTGGAAAACATATGGAGGTTATTCAAAAACTTGAAAACAGAAATACCATATGATCCTGGAATTTCACTAGTAGGTATTTACCAAAGAAAATGAAAACACTAATTCAGAAATATATAGGCACTCCATATTTATTGCAGCATTATTTACAATAGCCAAGCTATGGAAGCACCTGCATCCACTGATAGACGGACAAATAAAGCAATTGTGACAGATATATATGACATATGTATATATATATATACACATATATTTATGTGTGTGTATATATATATGTATAAAATGGAATATTACTCAGACATAAAAAAGAATAAGATCTTGCTAATTGCAACAATATGAATGGATCCAAGAGGTTATTACAATGAGTGAAATAAGTCAAACAGAGAAAGACAAATACCATATGATTTCACTTCTTTGTGGAATGTAAAAAACAAAACCAATGAATAAACATAAGCCCTGTAACACTGAAGTGCCGCAGCTTTATAGTTAGATCTAGGTTTAAATTCCAGCTCTGCCAAGTACTAGCATTATCACCTAAGCTTATTGATCCATAAAATAAAAACAAATACAATTTATAGTAATTCATAAGTTTTCAAAGAATATATGTAAAGCATCAAGCATTGCACTGGATTCATAGGAGGAATTCAATAGAGTAAAGCATTTATAATGTTACTGCTGTTACATTCACAATTATACTGAGTTCTATTAATTGCACCGCTATGGTATTATATCCTGTTTCAGTACGGCAATGATACCAATGGATTCTCATGGGAATCCTAATCCTATTACAAATTCTAAGGCACAAATTGAATTTCAACTAACAACACTTGAAAGCTATTGGCAAGGGTTTTTTTTTTTTTCCAATCTAATATGACACTATATGTTAATTCAACAGAATTTAAATAAACTTGAAATTTCAAAAATAATAAAATAAAATCCCATACACTACCTGCTCACAAATTCAGCCCCATCTGTAGCTTCCCATTAGGAATAATGCTGAAACAACAAGCTAGAAATAAGTGTCACAAGAAATATCAAAGCATACCTCTCAGAATCACTGAATATCAAATAAGCGTAATTCCAGAGTACAGAGAAATACCAAGAAAAAAATGTATTTCCTAAAGCTAGACCCACATAACTTATAGGTAAAGCTATCAGGAATTATTAAAGACCATCCTTTCATATTACAGTTCATTAGTCAGTCTCAGGGAGATTGTCAAATGTGAAGTCAAAATATTACATAAACCTTTTATCTATCCCACTGATATTTAAGAAAAAAAAAATCCTAAAAACATAGGTAAACATTTTCTGATTACAAGTATAACAACAGATGAATGCACTCATGATAAAATAAAATAGACACCCTAAATTCTACTATGCAAAGAAAATCTTTGCTAAAATCTGGGGGTATACTTTTCATGTCTTTTTCTATAAATATTCATTTTTTCATGTGGTTGAAATCAAACTATATAGAGAATATCACAGCCTTATTTCACTTAATATTGTATCCTATCGGTATTACCTATCTACCGCTGCACAATGAATTAATTCAAAGCTTAGTAGCTTAAAACAACAAATATTTAACTCATATCACAGCCTCTGTGCGTCTCTAGGAAAAAACCTTTCCTACCTTGGGTTTCTGCTGAGTGACAATATCTTTGACCCCTTATAAAAGCCCTATTTTTGATTGAGAGGATTGGTGAGGCATACCCTTAAATTGTTTAGAGGGCCTTTTGTCTAACAGTACTTTAATCATTGATCTTTCTTAGATCTCAACAAAGGATTTTACAGTCACATCCTCAGCTTCATCTCAACCAAGTTTTTCTGAAAGAATCCTGGTATGTATCTTTACCTGGAAAGATTAATTTTAGAATCCTTTGTCATCTGAAAAGACAGAATTTAAACCATCAAGTCCTGGTTCTTTCATGTTTAATAATGCTTCCTTAGTTTCTCTCTCTCTTCCCACATTAAGCAGCAAGAAGAAACCAGGCAGCCCCTCAATATTCTGCATAGGAATTTCCTTAGCTACATTAACTCAGGTCACTTAGTGCATTTTCTACATTCCACATAACTGCAGTGACAGTGTTGCTAAGTGTTCCATCACTACATAACAAGAATTCTTTTTCCTCCCATTTCCAATAAGATTTTTTTCACTTTCCTTTATGTTTTTGCCTGAAGCCTTCTAAAATGTAGTCTTGTTTCTACAATTTCTTCAGTTCTATACAAGATTTAACTAAAATGCTACTTAAAGTTCTGTGATAACGGAATAGAGAGGTTAAAGAGATCCAGTCCAGCCTAAGTATAGAGACCTTTTTGAACAAAGAGAAAGAAGTACACATCATAAAGTATAACCTAACCTAGGCTCACCTTAATAAAGACTAAAACCAAGCCCAGACAAAAACCTAAGGAAGAATAGAGTTTGAAGTTTGAGTCCTCTGTCAGAAGTTCCCCAATTTACCCACAGGTTTGGTAGTTTAGAAGGACTCCAAAGACTTAGAATAAGTTAGACCCTGAAAAGAATACTTTTATACTGAAAAGGCACAAATCAAAATGAGCAAAGAGAAAACATACATGGGATGAAGTATTCAGGAAGTCAATCAAGCACAAGCTTCCAACAGTGACTCTCCCCATGGCATTATATTAAACACACTTAATTCTTCCACAAATTATTATAACAACATATAAAAAGTGTTATCTACCAGGGAAACTTGCTTGAGCCTAGGAATCCAGACTTTTTTATGGTAGTCAGTCACTGAAGGAAAGCATACATTCACCATAAACAAAATATTTTACCTACGCTATCTAGGTAAGCTTACACAGCGTTCTGTACTAGCAACAAGCATGTAAAAAATTCTTATCAGACCTTCCAACAGCATTCTAGGAACCAGCCAAAGGTCAGTCATAAAACAGATGCTTTGTTATTGTAAAAGGTTTAAGAAATTCATGCCTGCTTAACTCTTCCTTACACAAGTGCTAACTTAGAGGACTGGTTTATCACCTTGAACTTATATAAACTTGTAAATTTAACTAAGTTAATCTAAGTTCAAGGTGATAAAAACCATTAGAACCGGTAACTCGATCAAAAAGTCATCTCTTAAGAGGATGAAAAGAGAAACAAGAGCTTCTATAATAAAAAATGTAGTCAATAGAGACTAACACTGAGAAGGCCCAGATTTTGGCTTTAGTAAACAAAGAAAATATTATAAATATATTCAAATAGCTAAAGGAAAATATTTCAAAGAATTTAAGAAAGATATGGTCTTCAGAGTGAACATAGAGAAAATTAAATTGGAAATTGAGATCTATAAAAAAAACTGAAGGGAAATTGTAGAATTAAAACCTACAATGCTGTAAATAAAAATTACACTGAATACATTCAACATCAGATTGAAAATTTCAGAATAAAGATACAGCATTTAAAAATATTTTACCTAAATGTAGAAAAATGTATTTTTCTTAAATTAACAAGCTTCAGAAGCCCATGGGAAAATAGCAAATATGTAATAGGAGTTTCAGAAAGAAAAGTGAATAAAAATGTATAAGAAATAATATTCAAAGAAATAAGCCTTAAATTTTGCCAAATTTAATGAAAACCAACAATTACAGATCTAAGAGGCTCCGTAAGTCCCAAGCAGTATAAATAACACAAATATAAAAAGTCCAACCTAGATATATCACAGTCAAATTGCTTAAAACAAATGATACAATGGGGCGCCTGGGTGGCTCAGTGGGTCAAAGCCTCTGCCTTCGGCTCAGGTCATGATCCCAGGGTCCTGGAATTGAGCCCTGCATTGGGCTCTCTGCTTAGCAGGGAGCCTGCTTCCTCCTCTCTCTCTGCCTGCCTCTCTGCCTACTTTTGATCTCTGCCAAATAAATAAATAAAATCTTTAAAAAAAAATGATAGAAAAAATCTTAAAAGCACAGAAAAGACACTGCATACAGGAGATCAGTAAAAGGGGTAACAAAGAGTTCACTTCTCATCAGAAACAATGAAGATTATAAGACAATGAAATAATAT
Organism: Taxidea taxus jeffersonii; assembly: GCA_003697995.1. Lineage (NCBI taxonomy): Eukaryota > Metazoa > Chordata > Mammalia > Carnivora > Mustelidae > Taxidea > Taxidea taxus. The sequence goes on from ML112485.1 coordinate 54,627, forward strand.
CATTAGTGTTAAAAAACAACAAAAAAAAATATTTCAACCCAGAATTCTGCATCAAATCAAAAACAGAAGTAAAATAAAGACAATTTCATATAAACAAAAGCTGAGAGAATTTAGTGCAAGAAGATGCAGATTTGCACTATAAGATATACTAAAGGATGTTTGGGGGTTGACAGAAACTCAAATCTAGGGGCGAATGGGTGGCTCAGTGGGTTAAGCCTCTGCCTTCAGCTCAGGTCATGATTGGGATCCTGGGATCCAGCCCCGCATCCAGCTCTCTGCTCAGTGGAGAGCCTGCTTCCTCCTCTCTCTCTCTGCCTGCCTCTCTGTCTACTTGTGATCTCTGTCTGTAAAATAAATAAAATCTTTAAAAAAAAAAAAAAGAAAGAAGCTCAAATCTACAGAAGAAAAGCTGTACATAAACCTGAATATACAGTAAAGAATAAGAAAAAGTAGAAATGGTAGATAACTGGTTATATATTTTTAAGCTATATTATTATTCAATAATTTTCTTAAGCCAACTGACTGAAGCCTAAACATTAACATTATAAGTAGGAGTTTATAATGCACAAAAAACTAAAATGTATAATAAGAATACCCAAAGGATAGGGACCAGGCAGATAAATGGAGTGAGACTATTCTAAGATGTATAAAGTTTATAAAATGGGAACTGTTAGGTATCAAGTGTTGAGTCTAAAGGGAAGTATGACACAGAAAGTATGAAGTATAAGTGGTACAAAAGGATGCATACCATTAGCCATAAAGCAACCACCATAAATACATACATACACACATACAGACATAAAAGAAGGTATAGGTAAAAGCCAACAGAGAAAATAAAGTGGAATAATATATGCATATACATTTATACATGTTAAATAATATATAAATTGTGAAATCAAGGAAAATTTCTGCCTTAGTTTACTTCAACTTTAAGCCCATTACAATTTCAACTAAAATCTTCCTCTTAAATGTACTGTATTACTTTATCAGAAATCAGATCATGTTGTTCTCCTACCTAAATCTTCTCAATAGTTTCCCAATGCACATCAAATAAAACACAAAGCCTTTACTATAACCCATGAGACACTGCATGATCTAGTCCCTGTCAGTCTACCTTTCTTGTTTCACCTTTACCACTCCTTTACCTAATGCACTCTCCTCTTTTCAGTTCCTAGAACAAAACGTTACCTGCATCAAGACCTGTTTCCATGCTGTCTCTTTCCCTGCCTTCTCATGGATGCCTCTTTATCTTTCAGATCTCAGCTCAATGCTTACCTCATTACAGAAGTATCTCTTCACTATTCAAAAACTTTCCATGAAATTTCTACCACTGAATTTTCTTTATTTCCTTCATAGCACTTCTCACAATATGCAATTATACATATTTGTTAACTTCTTACTGACTTTATCCCACCAAACTTGAGCTCACAAAGAATAGTAAACAAATGCTTTCTGTTCACTCAGATATACACCATGCCTAGCATTGTGCATGAAACATAGAATGTACTCAATAAATTTGTGTTAAATAAAAGATATATGTAAGTACCCACAACACAAGAGGCTACCAGTAAATTTTCTCTTTCTGGAACAACCACAAGCAATACTGATAAAATTTGCATGCCCAGTATCATTATGGACATATTCTCCTGAGTAATTTCATCATTTTTCTTCCTTTTTATAACATGCTGGTATCACATCTTAAAAAAGCAAGTGCAGGGGTGCCTGGGTGGCTCAGTGGGTTAAGCCGCTGCCTTCGGCTCAGGTCATGATCTCAGGGTCCTGGGATCGAGCCCCACATGGGGCTGTCTGCTCAGCAAGGAGCCTGCTTCTCTCTTTCTCTCTCTCTGCCTACTTGTGATCTCTCTCTGTCAAAAAAATAAATAAAATCTTCAAAAAGAAAAAAAAAAGCAAGTGCATTGTCTGAGAGGATTCTCACTGGCTTTAACGCAGTCAAGGTTATATATCAGAAATAGCATTAGCAGATGAAAAACAACAATAACAACAAAATCTGCTCATTTATATTTATACTACAAAATACCTATTTAACATAGTTTCCTGATAGAGAATAAAATTTAGTAAAAATCAGCAACTACCCAAAACTCAAGGTCTATAACTGGTGCTAACGGGAGAAATAAAAATGTACATACTTAAACCATGAGTAAGAACAGACATTTCTGCAAAGAAGACATCCAGATGGCCAACAGACACATGAAAAAGTGCTCCACATCACTGGGCATCAGGGAAATACAAATCAAAACCACAATGAGATACCACCTCACACCAGTCAGAATGGCTAAAATGAACAAGTCAGGAAATGACAGATGCTGGCGAGGATGTGGAGAAAGGGGAACCCTCCTACACTGTTGGTGGGAATGCAAGCTGGTGCAACCACTCTGGAAAACAGCATGGAGGTTCCTCAAAACATTGAAAATAGAGCTACCTTATGACCCAGCAATTGCACTACTGGGTATTTATCCTAAAGATACAAACGTAGTGATCCAAAGGGGCACGTGTACCCGAATGTTTATAGCAGCAATGTCCACAATAGCCAAGTTATGGAAAGAACCTAGATGTCCATCAACAGATGAATGGATAAAGAAGAGGTGGTATATATATACGATGGAATACTATGCAGCCATCAGAAGAAATGAAATCTTACCATTTGCGACGACATGGATGGAACTAGAGCGTATTATGCTTAGCGAAATAAGTCAACTGGAGAAAGACAACTACCACATTATCTCCCTGATATGAGGAAGTGGAGATGCAACGGGGGTGGGAGTTAAGGTGGTAGGAAAAGTAAAAATGAAAGAAGATGGGATCGGGAGGGAGAAAAACCAAAAGAGACTCTTAATGTCATAAAACAAACTGAGGGGGGTGGGGGGAAGAGGGGTTGGGTGAGGGTGGTGGGGTTACATCATATGTTTAAATAAAGCTTAAATAAAGTAAAAAAACAAAACAAAACAAAAAAAAAAAAACAGATTATATATAAGAGAAGAAGCATTTAAACTCTGAAGGGTAGCCAAACAGTAGTTTGTGGTGATGAAAAGAAACAGAAGAGTTTGGTCCCTTAATTTTATAAATCACTTATGGAAATGAATAGAAAATCACTGATAGGAAAAGAAAGCTAGATGCTTGACACAGCTCCATTGGCAAGCAATATATCTGGCCTTTCTACATTTGTTTGGTAAATGAATCAATTCCATCCTTTCTTACCCCAGGCTGTTATCATATTTCATCTGAACTATTAAAATGCTCTCACTGGTCTCCAAGATGCAAGCCTCATCTAACCATGAATACCAAATCTCCAAACTGCCTCAATGCCAATCTTTCTGTTAAAAACGAAAGAGGAATATGATATAAATTCAAAAGGTAAAGGCATAAAACAGATTTAAACCCTAAGTCAATTAGTTTTCAGTCTTCTCAATATTGACAAATTAATCTTATCAGACTCAAATTTCTCATCTGAAATAAGTTGCTGTGGCTGATGTCGAAGAGGTTACTGCCTATGTTCTCCTCTAGGACTTTGAAGAATCCAAAGGCAAGGGAAAAAAAGCAAAAATGAAGCTTCTGCACAACAGAGGAAACAGTCAACAAAGCAAAGAGGCAACCCACAGAATGTGAGAAAATATTTGCAAATGACATTATAGATAAAGGGCTTATATCAAAGATCTTAAAACTTCTCAAACTCAACACCCAGAAACAAATAATCAACTCAAAAAATGCACAGAAGACATGAACAGACACTTCTCCAAAGAAGACATACAAATGGCTAACAGACACATGAAAAAATGTCCATCATCATTAGCCATCAGGAAAAGTCAATCAAAATCACATTGCGATGTCACCTTACACCAGTTAAGATGGCAAAAATTGACAAGGCAAGAAACAACAAATGCTGGAGAGGTTGTAGAGAAAGGGGAACCCTCTTACATTATTAGTGGGAATGCAAGGTGGCACAGCCACTTTGGAAAACAGTATGGAGATTCCTCAAAAAATTAAAAATAGTGCTACCCTATGACCCTGCAATTGCACTCCTGGGTATTTACCCCAAAGATACAGATGAAGTGAAAATAAGGGAAATACGCAACCCAATGTTCATAGCAGCAGTGCCCACAACAGCAAAACTGTGGAAGGAGCAGAGATGCCCTTCAACAGATGAATGGATAAAGAAGATGTGGTCTTCTTTATCCACAATGGAATATTACTCAACCATCAGAAAGTACGAATACTCAACTTCTGCATCAACATGGATGGAACTGGATGAGATTATGCTAAGTGAAATAAGTCAAACAGAGAAAGTCAATTATCATATGCTTTCACTTATTTATGGAACATAAGGAATAGCATGGAGGACATTAGGAAAAGGAAGGGAAAAATGGCGGTGGGGGGAATCAGAGGGGGAGATGAGCCATGAGAGACTATGGACTCCAGGAAACAAACTGAAGGTTTTAGAGGGGAGGGGGGCGGGGGGGGTGGATGAGCCCAGTGATGGGTATTAAGGAAGGCACGTATTGCATGGAGCACTGGGTGTTATATGTAAACAATGAATCATGGAACACTACATCAAAAACTAATGATGTATTCTATGGTGACTAATATAACATAATAAAAAAAATTCTCACTTTTTTAATATTAATAATCATATTCCTTTCAGGGGCATCTGGGTAGCTCAATCAGTTAAGCATCTGCCTTCAGCTTGGGTCATGATTTCAAGGTCCTGGGATTGAGCCCCATATTGGGCTCTCTGCACAACAGGGAGCCTGCCTGTCACTCTCCCCTGCCACTGCTCATGCTCTTTCTCACTTGCTCTCAAATAGATAGATAAAACCTTTAAAAAATATAATACTCATTTCATATGGCTATATTAAGCAGAAAATATTAGTGTTTATATAAAAGTCTTGAACAAGGTAAGGCACTCAATCTTTATTTGTTGCATAAATGAATATCATCCAAACAAATAATGAAAATCCATTACTCTCTATCCTTTTATTTTCATTCAGAGCACTCATTATCACCTGAAATTTAAATAAGAATTTATTTAGGGGTGCCTGGGTGGCTCAGGTTAAGCCTCTGCTTTCAGTTCAGGTCATGATCCCAGGATCCTGGGATCAAATCCCACATCGGGCTCGCTGCTCAGCCAGGAGCCTGCTTCCCACCCCCCTCTCTGCCTGCCTCTCTGCCTACTTGTGATATCTCTCTCTCTGTGTCAAATAAATTAAAAAATCTTAGAAAAAAAAAGACTTTACTTATTTAATCGAAATTTATTTATTTAATTTAAATGAAATTTAATTAAGCATAGTGAAATTTAAACAAGCATATTTAAACTACGTATCATATATATAAGATACATAACTTAAATAATATATGTGTATGAACTAAAACATTTATAATATAATTTATTCATTTTTATACATATACATATGTTTATAGGCTATTTCCCCCACAAAAATATCAGGTCTATGAGAGCAAGAACATTGTCAATTTTGATGACAGCTACATTCTCAGATCCTGGAAACAATATGACACATAGCTGGTACTCAAAATTCCTGACTTTAATTTCTTCAGGTAATACACATCAACTATAGGATTAAGTCTAAACAGATTACCATGACATACAAGGCACTCCACCATTTAACACTAAATGGTTTTCCAGCATCTCTGACCATGCTCCTCCATAATTCTTAGTCCAACATACTCACTTCCTGTCTCAAACAAAATATGCTGAAGGGGCACCCAGGCAGCTCAGTCAGTTAAGCATCTGATTTTGGCTCAGGTCACCACCAGCTCATCTGGAATGAGCTCCAAGCCTCCAAGCTCAGTGGGGAGTCTGCTTATCCCTATCCCTCTTCCTCTCCCTCGGCCCCTCCCCCTGCTTGTATGGGCTCTGTCTCTCTCTCTCAAATAAATAAAAATCTTTAAAAAAATATGTTGAAGAAGTCCACGAGAGAAGATACTGCCTAACTTAGGATGATACAACAGAACCGAAGAAAAGCATACAAAATTCTGAAATACTTTGAAAGTAAAATCAATGGAACTTGCAGATACATTAAATGTCATGTGTGAGTAAATGGGAAGACTAGTTGACTCCTATATTTCTGGCCTAAGAAATTGTGTGAGAAGAAAAATGAAGTTGGGAGAATGGGTTCAAGGGGAAAATCTACCATTTTAAATCTCATTATTTTTGACATGTCCATGAGAGTCCAGGTGAAGTTGTCAACCAGATCACTGAACATGCAGTTAGTTAAGAAAGAAGGTCTAGATAGGAAATTTAAATTAGGAATTATAAATAGCTTGACAAAAGAGACAGAAAGAAGAAAAGGCCCAGGACCATAATCTGAGAAACTTTAACTCTTAGGATTTAAATAGAGGAAGATGATCCAATACAAAAGACTGAGAAGGAGAGTCTGTACCACTGAAGACAAACCAGGAGAATGAGTTATTGCACAGCCCAAGGAAGAAGACTGAATCAAGAAGGAGATGTGAGTCAATGATTTTGCAAGCCACTGAGATCAATTTTTATGAAATTAACTTAGCCATAAACTTAGCCATAAAGTGATCACTGATGATTTTGACAAGAACAGTTTCAGTGGAGCAGTGAGAATGGAAAACAGATTCGAATGAGTTGAAAAAAAAAAAACTGGGCAGCAAGACAGTGGAAATAGTGTGACAGTGTTTGAAACACTCTGCTTCTTTAGAACACAGACTCTGCAAGTTGGAATAGAAAGATCATTACTACTAAAGTAAAAATATTATCAATGTTTTCCCAATTCACTAAAAAAAATTTATATACAGAATATTCTTATTTAAAAGTTTCTCTCATAGCATGAAAAAGGAAACTGCTTTAACCTGAATTAACCACATTTCAAGGTCTTCCAACAAACAAGAAGAGGGAATTTATTTTATACAATATTAATTTCAATTTACATAAGCAATTCATTTAAAAATCACATCACACCTTTGAGGTAAATATGATTTTCTCCATTTTAAGTGAGAAAATGATTTTCAAAGAGCTAGTAACTTGTTCAAGATTACACAGTAGCTGGTATTCAAAGAGCTAAGGATTCTAATCCTGACCAAGGAAATAGTAAAGTTTCTACTATACAGTATTACAAAGTAACTACTACCAATATTAAGGAATACATTCAAAGCATTTTTACTCACCTCTGTTTTAATACTTTCAATTTTAATTATTCACATACAGATACGTCTCTCTTCAATGCTTAGTAAAAATCTTGATTATATAAGTGATCTTATGTTTGTATCTTCATGCTCTTAACATAATGCAGGACTCATAACAGAAATTCACTAAATATCTGGTGAAACTAATGCTGGATGAAAGAATATATACGAGAACATCAATGGAGGATATCATCTATTATCCCAGGAGCATAAATATTAATTCACTCATGGCTATTCCATTTTAAGGTCTAGATAAGTACTGAGAATTCAATATAATTCACCAAATATTTACTGGACACTCATTGTGGTAGGTATTGTGTTAGATATTGAAAGTTAAAGGAAATTAATTCATAAAATAATAAGGCAAAACTCTCTGCCTTTCAGATGCTCATATAAAAAAACAGAAAATTTTTTTAAAAAGCTAAAATATGATAAATTGAGAAAAAGAAAAATATTGGGACAAAGAACAATTAAAGTAAGACTTCAATAGAATATTAAATATAAGATATAGTCATATAAACTGTCCCAAATATAGGAATTAAGCTGAGATTTTGTTAAGATATAGATGCATCATCTCAAGGTACATGAGAATTTTCAGTTAAATTTAAATCTTTTAAGTTTTCCTAAAAGTATTTTCTCAAATTTGGAAGCATTCACCATAAAAACAATGGTAGAACATTAAAAAAAAAAATCGATCATACCTGACCTCATAAAAATGTTAGCTCTCTCATGTAAAAAACATGATCATAAAATTCAAATATATCAAGCTAAGAAAAACACTGACCACAAAGATAATTAAGGCTTAATATTCTTTTTTTTAAAGATTTATTTATTTATTTGAGAGAGAGCACAAGTGGGAGGGGAGAGAATCTCAAGCAGACTCCACTCTGAGTACAGAGCCTGATGAGGGACTTTAACTTACAGCCCTGAAATCATGATCCTGCGATCACAGCCCTGAGACCATGACCCCAGCCAAAACCAAAAGTTGGATATTTAATCAACTGTGCAACCCAGGTTCCCCAACTAAGGCTTAGTATTCTTAAACAACAAATTTGGTGAGGATGTGGAGAAAGGGGAATCCTCTTACACTGTTGGTGGGAATGCAAGCTAGTACAGCCACTCTGGAAAACAGTATGGAGGTTCCTCAAGATGTTAAAAATAGAGCTACCCTACAACCCAGCAATTGCACTACTAGGTATTTACCCCAAGATACAGATGTGTGAAAAGAAGGGCCACATGCACCCCAATGTTCATAGCAGCAATGTCCACAATAGCCAAACTGTGGAAGGAGACGAGATGCCCTTCAACAGAGGAATGGTTAAAGATGATGTGGTCCACCACCAAACTGGGAAAGAGCCAAGATGCCCATCAACAGATGAATGGATAAAGAAGATACGGTCCATATATACAATGGACTATTATGCCTTCATCGGAAGGGATGAATACCCAACTTTTGTATCAACATGGACGGACTGGAGGAGATTATGCCGAGTGAAATAAGTCAAGCAGAGAGAGTCAATTATCATATGGCTTCACTTACTTGTGGAGCATAAGGAATAACATGGAGGACACTGGGAGAAGGAAAGGAGAAGAGAGTTGGGGGAAATCGGAGGGGGAGATGAACAATGAGAGACTGTGGACTCTGAGAAACAAACTGAGGGTTTTGAAGGGGACGGGAGTGGAAAGTTAGCTGAGCCTAGTGGCTGAGTATTAAGGAAGGCACGTATTGCATGGAGTACTGGGTGTGGTGTATAAACAACGAATCTTGGAACACTATAACAATAAAATAATTTTTTTAAATGATGTGGTCCATGTATACAATGGAATATTATTCAGCCATCAGAAAGGATGAATATCCACCACTTGCTTTGACATGGATGGAACTGGAGGGGATTCTGCTAAGTGAAGTAAATCAAAAAGAGAAAGACAATTACCATATGGTTTCACTTATTTGTGGAACATAAACAATAGCACAGATGACCATAAGGGAAGGGAGGGAAATCTGAAGGGGGAGAAATTAGAGAATGAGATGAACAATGAGAGACTAAAGACCCTTGGAAAAAACTGAGGGTTTCAGAGGAAAGGGGGGTAGAGAAAGGGGCTAACAGGGTGATGGGTATTAAGGATGGATATTAAGGAGGGCATGTGTTGTGATGAGCACTGGCTGCTATATGAAACTAATGAATCGTTTACCATTACATCAAAAATTAATGATTTACTATACAGTAGCTAACTGAACATAATAAAAAAATTCCAAAAGAAAAATTAAAGGGACAATTCATAAAAACAGAAAAGCAGAAAACTGAATGTTCACAAATATATGAAATGAGTATAACCTTACCAATGATCAAAGAAATTAGAATTAGAACAATAAGATGCCTTTTTTTGCCAATGAGAATAAGGTTCCTACAGTGATTATTCACAATACTGGTAAGTATAGAGTGACTTTCCCATATTTTGTTTTGTAGAAGCTTAAATTTATATGTTCTTTCTAAAAAGCAATTAACAGTAGACTTTAAAGGCTTCAAAAAAAGATTCAGATTCTTTGAAAGTGTAACTCACTTCCAAGTACAGTATCCTCAGGAAATGAGGAGAAATGAAGAAAAAAATTTATGTACACGGATGTTAAGTGCATTATTCATAATAGCAACTTTAGTTACTAAATGTTCAACAACAGGAAAACCACAAAATAATTCCAATCACTGCATGACATTCTGTCACACGGGTTATTTAAATTATCTTTTTGAATATTTAAATTAATTAAAAAGTGGTCATGGTATAATGGAAATGAAAAGCACAGAAATTTTCTCACTCTTTATAAATAATCTCAACCACATTTTAAACAGTTGCGTTTCTGAGTTTTTCTAAAAATCAAAAGAAATAACAGGTTAACAATTTATTTCTAGGTGGTAAAATAATAGTTTTTAAGTTACAGATTATCTTATTTGCTTCACTGTATCTTCTACACCTTGCAAATAATGAGTACATATTACCATCTCAGTATTCCACAGTAACTTTCAAAGCTTGGTCTTACACTATGCTCTTATTATATTCTGAGTTTTGAGAAAGCTCCTCAATTATCATTACATAACCTTACCATTAAAGTTGCACAAATCGATGAAACAACTGTAATATCTTAAATATCATTTAGTTCTCTTCTTCTGATATTATTTAAATTTATTCTGAACCTCAAAATATTAATATTTTTAGCAGCAAGGATTTTAATTTAGTATAATCTAGTATAATTTAAAGATTGCATTAGTTATCTTGTGAGTCATTATCAAGAGGTAAAATAATAAATAAACATTTAATTGTCTTTTTTAAAATGTCTTGTCCTGAAAAAAAAGAAGAGAAGGGAAAGCAAACCATAAGAGACTCTCGAGGATAGAGAACAAACTGAGGGTTGTTGGAGGGGAGTGGAGTGGGGGAAGAGCTAAATGAGTGATAAGGGTGTTAAGGAGGGCACTTATCATGATGAGCACTGGGTATTATATTAAGTAACGAATTCCTAAATTCTAATCCTAAAACCAATATTATACTATATGTTAACTAACTAGAATTTAAATAAAAATTTGGGGAAAAACCAAAAGGAAAAGAAAATGTCCTTTTTCTTCCAACTCTTGGAGGTGCTCTTGATTAAAAAAATGGCAAAAATGCCATGTGTCCAATGAAAGAATAAATGAATCTAATATGTAATCAAATTAAGTAATTAGAAAACAGACAATGAAGGTTCAGTTGTACTTACTTTATGGAATGAGGAGAAAATGTTATTTTACTGCTTAAGAAAGAAAACAACAAAAATAGCCTCAAAGGTCTCCCTAATGACTTAAGCAATATAAATGCCAAAAATAATGGTTGGCTCAACAAAATAAGTGTTCAACAAAATAAGCAGTGTTAGTACCTTGATACTTTTTATAGTAATATAAAATTATTCACTGCCAAAATACTTAATTTACTCCACTAATATATGCATTTAAATTTCTCTAGTTACACATCCTTAATATTAAAATCTCAAGCTTGTGAGTTTATTTTTACAAGTAAAACATAATATTTCATTTTTATACTTTCATGGTCTAGTTTGATTGTTGAAGAATGCAACTGCAGGCCAAATGCTTCCCTATGAGCCATCTATTCATCTGCTGACTGATATATTTAATGTTTAAGTTCTTTTTTTTTTAATATTTTATTTATTTATTTGACAGAGATCACAAGTTGGCAGAGAGGCAGGCAGAGAGAGAGGAGAAAGCAGGCTCCCCACAGAGCAGAGAGCCCGATGTGGGGCTGGATCCCAGGACGGGAATCATGACCTGAGCAGAAGGCAAAGGCTTTAACCCACTGAGCCACCCAGGCGCCCCTAATGTTAAAGTCTTTTTATTTAACTTCTGATTACTTCCTTGATGTGGTTTAGATTGATAATTCAATACTGACATTTTGAATGCAACCAAAGAACATTTTATATGTCAATTACAATACTATATTCAAAGGTCTTTGCACTAAACATTTATCATTTCATTTTATAAACTCAGGAACCATTTTACTTTATTTCAAAGATTTCTAGCTTTTTTCTAAATTAAATGTTATTCTTCCCCAGGAAATGTCAACAGATATTTAAATGTTTGGTTGAAAATAAAGTGATAATTTGGGGTGCCTGGGTGGCTCAGTAGGTTAAAGCCTCTGCCTCCGGCTCAGGTCATGATCCCAGGGTCCTGGGATCGAGCCCCGCATCGGGCTCTCTGCTCAGCAGGGAGCCTGCTTCCTCCTCTCTCTCTCTCTGCCTGCCTCTCTGCCTACTTGTGTTCGCTCTCTGTCAAATAAATAAATAAAATCTTTAAAAAAAAAAAAGAAAGAAAATAATTCGTATTAATCCTTCAAAATCATAGCAACTTATCTTTACTTTAGTAACTAAGAAAATAAGAATGTTAAAAACATAGTTCTGAAAATAGAGAAATTTCTAGTATATCATGGACTCTCCATTAGCCTACAATTTAAAAAAATGGTTCTATGAAAAAATGAATTTAGATTCTCAGAAAGGGTTTAAAATGAATTACTATATCAGTGGTGTAGCGTGTGCATTGCAATGTCTAACTAAAGCTAATTTTCATTAAAAGCTCCCTTTGGCCACATAAAAGCCTTCAAATATATGACTTCCTTTGTCACTCTAATAATTAGTCCTGCTTCATGATTGGAAAATAAAATGTGATCAGAAGCTATAGAAGCTAAGGTTGTAAATCACATGGAGAAATCCACAGACTCAGCTTTGGAAAACTTTCCGAAATACCTAAGTCTCAGAATTGTAGAACAATAGTTGAAACCCTCCCAAAGAAATCCTATGCCTGAAATCAACAATACCTACCTGATGCACTTAATTAATGCCTATAGCCCAAGGCTCCGTGAATACCCATGTTTGGAAAGACAATTTTTTTTTTTAAGATTTTATTTATTTATTTGTTAGAGAGAGAGCATGAGCACAGGCAGACAGAGAGGCAGGCAGAGGCAGAGGGAGAAGCAGGCTCCCTGCCAAGCAAGGAGCTCGATGTGGGACTCGATCCCAGGACGCTGGGATCATGACCTGAGCCGAAGGCAGCCACTTAACCAACTGAGCCACCCAGGCGTCCCTTGGAAAGACAATTTTAACACCAAGGCCAGGTCCACACAAAAGTCATTCTAGGGACTACTCCTAACTCACCAATTTTTACATCTCAAACTCTGGAAAGTCATATCTGAAAATAATAGTAAAACCATAATAAATACAGTGGGAAACAAAATCATTCAGACTTAAGTCATCTCTATTACCTTTTTTTTTTAGATTTTATTTATTTATTTGTTAGAGAGAGAGAGAGCACAGGCAGACAGAGTGGCAGGCAGAGGCAGAGGGAGAAGCAGGCTCCCTGCCGAGCAAGGAGCCCAATGTGGGACTCAATCCCAGGACGCTGGGATCATGACCTGAGCCAAACAAAGGCAGCCACCTAACCAACTGAGCCACCCAGGCATCCCTCTATTACCTTTTTACTAGGGAATTTTAAGTGATGGGTAAGGAGATTAGCAAAGAAACTAATGTGTAGCAAGAATACAACACACAAAACCTAAGTAAACTCCTTTATACATACTACTTAATGTGAAGAGGTAAGTTTTAGATTAATCTCATAAAGCTGAATAAAACAGTGGCTCCAAGAAGATAAACAAGTTTTTAACCAAAGTTTGTCTATTTGACTACCTCTAAATACAAATTTATACTAGAATAATGGTGGGAACACACTACAAATATGATAAATATTTTCAAACAAGTAGGTGGGGATACTTTAGATTTGCATAGAACATGCCTTAGTCTCTTCTTA
>ML112486.1:0-41004 GCA_003697995.1 Taxidea taxus jeffersonii
AATAAGATTGATAAACCCCTGGCCAGACTTATCCAAAAGAAAAGAGAAAGGACCCAAATAAATAAAATCATGAATGAAAGAGGAGAGATCACAACCAACACCAAAGAAATACAAACAATCATAAGAACATATTATGAGCAACTCTATGCCAACAAATTTGACAATCTGGAAGAAATGGATGCTTTCCTAGAGACATATAAACTGCCAAAACTGAACCAGGAAGAAATAGAAAACCTGAATAGGCCCATAACCAGTAAGGAGATTGAAACAGTCATCAAAAATCTCCAAACAAACAAAAGCCCAGGGCCAGATGGCTTCCCAGGGGAATTCTACCAAACATTTAAAGAAGAATTAATTCCTATTCTCCTGAAACTGTTCCAAAAAATAGAAATGGAAGGAAAACTTCCAAACTCATTTTATGAGGCCAGCATCACCTTGATCCCCAAACCAGACAAGGATCCCATCAAAAAAGAGAATTACAGACCAATATCCTTGATGAACACAGATGCGAAAATTCTCACCAAAATCCTAGCCAATAGGATCCAACAGTACATTAAAAGGATTATTCCCCACGACCAAGTGGGATTTATTCCAGGGCAGCAGGGTTGGCTCAACATCCGCAAATCAATCAATGTGATACAGTACATTAACAAAAGAAAGAAAAGAACCATATGATACTCTCAATAGATGCTGAAAAAGCATTTGACAAAGTGCAACATCCCTTCCTAATCAAAACTCTTCAAAGTGTAGGGATAGAAGGCACATACCTCAATATTATCAAAGCCATCTATGAAAAACCCACTGCAAGTATCATTCTCAATGGAGAAAAACGGAGAGCTTTTCCGTTAAGGTCAGGAACACGGCAGGGATGTCCGCTATCACCACTGCTATTCAGTATAGTACTATAAGTCCTAGCCTCAGCAATCAGACAACAAAAAGAAATTAAAGGCATCCAAATCGGCAAAGAAGAAGTCAAACTATCGCTCTTTGCAGTTGATATGATACTATATGTGGAAAACCCAATAGGCTCCACTCCAAAACTGCTAGAGCTTGTACAGGAATTCAGTAAAGTGTCAGGATATAAAATCAATGCACAGAAATCAGTTGCATTTCTTTGCACCACCAACAAGACAGAAGAAAGATAAATTAAGGAGTCAATCCCATTTACAATTACACCCAAAACCTTAAGATACCTAGGAATAAACCTAACCAAAGAGGCAAAGAATCTATACTCAGAGAACTATGAAGTACTCATGAAAGAAATTGAGGAAGACACAAAGAAATGGAAAAATGTTCCATGCTCATGGAGTGGAAGAATAAACATTGTGAAAATGTCTATGTTACCTAAAGCTATCTACACATTTAATGCAATGCCTATCAAAATCCCATCCAATTTTTTCAAGGAAATGAACAAATCATCCTAAAATTTATATGGAACCAGAAAAGACCTCGAATAGCCAAAGGAATATTGAAAAAGAAAACCAAAGTTGGTGGCATCACAATTCCAGACTTCAAGCTCTACTACAAAGCTGTCATCATTAAGACAGTATGGTACTGGCACAAAAAAAAACACATAGATCAATGGAACAGAATAGAGAGCCCAGAAATAGACCCTCAACTCTATGGTCAACTAATCTTTGACAAAGCAGTAAAGAATATCCCCTGGAAAAAAGACAGCCTCTTCAACAAATGGTGTTGGGAAAATTGGACAGCCACATGCAGAAAAATGAAATTGGACCATTTCCTTACACCACACACAAAAATAGACTCAAAATGGATGAAGGACCTCAACGTGAGAAAGGAATCCATCAAAATCCTTGAGGAGAACACAGGCAGCAACCTCTTCGACCTCAGCCACAGCAACTTCTTCCTAGGAACAATGCCAAAGGCAAGGGAAGCAAAGGAAAAAAATGAACTATTGGGACTTCATCAAGATCAAAAGCTTTTGCACAGCAAAGGAAACAGTCAACAAAACCAAAAGACAATTGACAGAGTGGGAGAAGATATTTGCAAACGACATATCAGATAAAGGGCTAGTATCTAAAATCTACAAAGAGCTTAGCAAACTCAACACCCAAAGAACAAATAATCCAATCAAGAAATGGGCAGAGGACATGAACAGACATTTCTGCAAAGAAGACATCCAGATGGCCAACAGACACATGAAAAAGTGCTCCACATCACTGGGCATCAGGGAAATACAAATCAAAACCACAATGAGATACCACCTCACACCAGTCAGAATGGCTAAAATGAACAAGTCAGGAAATGACAGATGCTGGCGAGGATGTGGAGAAAGGGGAACCCTCCTACACTGTTGGTGGGAATGCAAGCTGGTGCAACCACTCTGGAAAACAGCATGGAGGTTCCTCAAAACATTGAAAATAGAGCTACCTTATGACCCAGCAATTGCACTACTGGGTATTTATCCTAAAGATACAAACGTAGTGATCCAAAGGGGCACGTGTACCCGAATGTTTATAGCAGCAATGTCCACAATAGCCAAGTTATGGAAAGAACCTAGATGTCCATCAACAGATGAATGGATAAAGAAGAGGTGGTATATATATATGCACACACAATGGAATACTATGCAGCCATCAAAAGAAATGAAATCTTACCGTTTGCGACGACATGGATGGAACTAGAGCATATTATGCTTAGCGAAATAAGTCAACTGGAGAAAGACAACTATCACATGATCTCCCTGATATGAGGAAGTGGAGATGCATCGGGGGTGGGAGTTAAGGTGGTAGGAAAAGAAAAAATGAAGCAAGATGGGATCAGGAGGGAGACAAACCAAAAGAGACTCTTAATGTCATAAAACAAACTGAGGGGGGTGGGGGGGAGAGGCGTTGGGAGAGGGTGGTGGGGTTACATTATATGTTTAAATAAAGCTTAAATAAAAAGAAAAAAAAGAAAAGTTTGTGTTGTTTAAGCCACTAAGTTTGTGAATTTTATAACATCAACAGAAATACACTTAACTCACAAGATATGTAAAAATAAACTAAAATGTATTGCAGACCTAATATAAGAGTTCAAATTTTTAAGAAGGAAATGTGAGAGAAATCTTTATAATCTTAGGTTATGCTAAAAGTTCTTAGCCATGGCAACAAAAGTAATCCATTTAAAAAACAGTGATAATTGCACTGCATCAAATATAAATGTCTACTCTTCAAAAGACAATAATATGAAAATATAGACAGAAGTATGAGAGACATAAATTATTTTTTAAAGAACCATATATTAATTCTATGGTTAAGAAGTATAATAATGGAAAATTCAAAAATCACTAGTAAGTATCAGCAGCAAGGCAGGCAGATAAAAGGAGCATGAAACATCAGGAAAGGTCAAGTGAATTTTTCATTTTGAGAAATGGAGAAAAATAAAGAATAATTTAGAGACTCAGAGACCTTTACAACATGATCAATCACAACAAACGTACATATAATGGAAGTCTCAGAATGCAAGCCGATGGAGAAAAGAAGAGAAAGAATATTTGAAGAATTAATATGTAAAAGCTTTCAAAATTTATGAAAAACATTAAACACCAAAGAAACTCAAATAAGTCCAGTATGATAAACTGAGATCCACACTTAAATACCTTATGATCAAAATGTTGAAAGACAAAGAGAGATCTGTAAAGACGAAAAGTGACATCACTTGTAAAGAATCCTCAACAAGATCCAAAACTGGTTGTCATCAAAAATCACAGAAACCTGGGGCGCCTGGGTGGTTAAGCCGCTGCTTTCAGCCTGGGTCATGATCTCAGGGTCTTGGGATCGAGCCCCACATCAGGCTCTCTGCTCAGCGGGGAGCCTGCTTTCCCCTCTCTCTGCCTGACTCTCTGCCTACTTGTGATCTCTCTCTGTCAAATAAATAAATAAAATCTTAAAAAAAAGTAATGGAAAGCAGTAGGATGACACATTCAGAGTACTGAAAGGAAGACTTTCAACCCAGAATTCTATATCTAGCAAAACTTTCCTACAAATGAAGATTGTAAGACACTTACCAAACCGCCCCCCCAAAATAAAAAACAAATCTTAACAGCATTTCTCATTAGCACACCCACCCTACAAGAATACTAAAGGGACCAAGCCATGTAGGTGGAAATGAAAGGACTCAAGATAGTAATATAAATCCAGAAGAAGAAATATACCATACCAGCAAATACTGTGTTACAGATAAGCATTAAAAAAAGAATAAATGTATATTTGTTCATAACTCTTCTCTGATCTGATTTTTAAAATAACTACAAAAAGCTATATTTATAAATATGTGTCCATGAACATTATATTGTATAAAAATATAATTTATATACCACAAATAACGCAGAAGGAGCAAAGCAATATATGAACACAGTTTTGTATACTATTAAAATTTAAATTTATATTAAAATGTGTACTCATGTTAACTTTCACCTCTAGGACATTCACTAAGAAACTAACTCAAAGAATAATGGAAAAGGAAAAGGAAAAGACAGAACAGAACAGAAAAGAAAAGAGAAAAGGAAAGGAATGAAAAGAAAGGAAAGGGAAAAAAGAGAGAAAAGAAAAGGGAAGAAAAAGGAACTTTAATGATTACATTTGAAAATATCAAGAAATGCAATAATAAAGGAGGAATACGGGAAAACTTAAGACAGAGAAAATAAACTTAAAATTACAGATATAAATTCTACTTGGTCAGTCATTAAATTAAATTTAAGTGGATTAAATACTTAAAAGGGAGAGAAGGCAAAATGGGAGTAAAAACATAATCTAACTATATGCTATCAATAGGAGGCACACTTTTGACTCAAAAACAAATATTTTGGAAGTAAAAAAATGGAAAAAGATCACACAAACACTAGCAAAAAAGACTATAATATTTATACCAAAATAACTGAAAACAAACTTTAAGACAAAAATTGACATGAAAAAAGGACAACTTACAATAGGAAAATGATCACTCCATCAGGAAGCTATAACAGGTATAAATATAAATGTACCTATCAAGAGAGCCCCAAATATATAAAGTGAAACCATCAGAATTGAAGAGAAAAATAAACAATTGAACAAAAATAAATATTCAATATCCTTACAATAATGGACCGGAATAAAAAGAAGATCAGAAAGGAAATATTAGACTTAAAGAAAACTAAAAATCAATTAGACCTAACAGAAAATTATAGAACACTGCTCCCAAAACAATAAAATATACAATCAATACAAGAACACACGGAACATTCTCCAGGATGGACTATAAATCAGGCAAACAAACATAAAAAAAGTCTCAGTAAGTTTTAAAGTTTGAAATACAAAATCTGTTGTCTGAACACAATGCAATGTAATTATAGATACTTGAAAGAGAGAAATTTGGGAAATTCAGATACGTGAAAAAGAAACAACAAACCTCTAAATAAACAGGCTCAAAGAAGGAATCCCAGGGGAAATCAAAATATACAATCAACTGATATAAAATGAAAACATTTTCACAAAACTTACAGGGTTCAGTGAAAACAGTGTTTACAGGGAAATACAAAGGAACAAATAACTATATTAAAAAACAATAAAGATTATACATGAGAAACATAATCTACCACCTGAACTAGGCAAAGAGCAAACTAACCCAAATCAAGCAGAAAAAAGGATATAAAGAAAAAAAAAGAGCTGAAGTAGAGAATAGAAAAAACAGTAGTAAAAAATCAATAAAAACAGTAGTTTATTAAAAATGCCAACAGAAGGAAGAAGACATTAGCTAGACTGATCAAGGAAATAGATGACTCCTAATATAATACAGTATGCTGACTATAATTTTCAAAAAGATAAAGACTGAACATTACTAATGATCTTACAAATTCATAAGAGTTATAAGAGAATACTATGAATAACTGAATGCCAATAAATTAGATAACCTAAATGAAATGGACAAATTCCTAGAAAGACACAAGCAACTGCAAGAAACTCAAAAGGAATCAAAAATAGAGTAATCAAAAAGCTTCCACAAAGAAAAGCCCAGGACCAGATTGTTCATTTGGTAAATTCTACCAAAAAGAAAATTTAAGAACAATAACAATTTTAACAAAGTCTCCCAAACACAAAAAAGGAGGGAACTCATCCAAACAAATTTTATGAAGCCAGTAACACCCGGATACCAAAGTCAGACAAAGACATCAGAAGAACACAGAACCAGGAGGAGAAATTTAGAAGTCAGAGCAGAAGGGGGACCCTGGGCTTTCCTTATCCCTCCAAAATAGCTACAGAGTTCAGTTCACTTGGGTAACCCAGGTAATTGATCTGAGGATTGGAAGAAGGATCTCCATAGCTAGAGAGAGACAGTGTGGCAGATTAGAGTTGGGTGGAAGTGAACTGGGAGAGAGAAAAACTGCCATGCTGTGGAAGGGAAGGAAAGCTTCCCATGGGGAGAGAAAAGGGAGAGAAGGAGGGAGAGGTTGAGAGAGTGGCATTAGGTCCCAACAGGGAAAAAAAACTCTAGACCATGGACTGAGGAGCAAGGGGAAACTGAGTGTCACAGGTCTTTGCAAACAGCCTGTATAACTCAAACTCTGAGGGTTTGGAAATGCAGAGCAGAACTCTGTGGCAGGCTTCTGGGGAGGAGGGCCCTGGCTGAAGAGTGCACAAATTAGTATAGGGATCTCCTGGGTCACACTGGAGAAAGACATTCCCCTTCCTGGAGTACATTTGGAAGAGGGTATATTTACTACCTCTTGAAGGACAAAAGACCCTGCAGTGTGAGCAAATGGCCTTTCATCTGCAGGGGTCAGAGGAACCATGCAGAGGGTGGATAACCTGGTCATTGCTTTTCGAGGTACTGCACCATGGATTCTGAGAACCTCATAGAATTGGGGCTGTTTTTCTGGGACAAAGGACACAAGAAACAGCTCAGTGAGGAGGCAATACCCCAGAGAAGGGAGTGGGTCCATGCAGTGGCCAGTCCTTTAGGATAAGGAGTTTTGAATCCCAGGCACAGGCCAAAGATAAAACCAAGAGAGTTGTGGCAGCAGGAGCACTGACAGACTTGGCTTTTCTGTGAGGGCTTCCTGAACACTGAGGGTGTCACATCCCCTGTCCAGGGCCAAGAAAATGGGGTGGTGCCATTTTCCCCCCGCCAGTAAAGCAATCAGACTTAGAGAACAACACAGTGGCCCCAGTGGAAATAGGAGCTGCTTACACCAAACCTCACTGTCCCTGTGCCTGGGAAGTGCATATTTACTGGGACAGGACTGACTCTGAGCCAACAAGGTAGGACTCTCCTACAGAAGACCAGCATAGGAAGTACCCAATATACACCAAGTCTGCTGCTCATTCAGAGCTTCAAATCATCACCTATAATTCTGGTGGATATAAGGCCAAGTTGTATTTTATTTTCTTCTTTCTTTTCCTTTGGAAATAGGCTTATAGTTCTTTGTTTGTTAGTATGTGTTTTTTTTTTTTCATTTTCTTTTCTCATTTTTTGTTTTTGGATCAGGTTTCTATTTTTATTTTTATTTTTCTTTCTTTTTCTTTGTAACAGGCTTATAGTTTCTTGATTCTCTGTTTGGGTGTTTTTGTTCCTTTTCTGTTTGTTTGTTTTCTTTTCAATCAGGCTTTTTCTTTTCTTTTTTATTGTCCAGGTTTATTTCAAAAAACAAATCAAAGTACACCTAGTTAAGGGTCCAAACACTCCCAACTGCAAGCAAGGAGGAACTCTGAATTGAATTGACCAGTGGAAAAGAGCAAAAAACACAACAGCAGAGTGCACACAGCATACACCAGAAACACTTCCTGCTGTGCCAGGTCCTGGACAATGTGTGATCCCTTTTTAATAGAGCATTACACTCAGATTAAGGAAACATACCAAGCTTTCATAACATGCAAATGACAGAAACGTAGCCAAAATAACAAAAAAGAGGAACACTCCCGAAAATAAAGTTCAAGAAGAAATCACAGCCAGGGACTTGCTCAAAACAGATATATGCAATATATCTGAAGAAGAATTTAAAACAACAGTCATGTGTATGCTAGCTGGATTTGAGAGAAGCATAGAAGACACCAGAGAAACCCTTACTGCAGAGATAAAAGGCCTAAAAACTAGTCAGGTCAAACTAAAAAATGCTATAACTGAGATGCAAAACTGATTAGATAAAATCACAAAGGATTGAAGAAGTAGAGGATTGAATAGGTCATATAGAAGAAAATATTATGGAAAATAATGAAGCTGAAAAAAAGAGGGAGAGAAAACTATTAGGTCACGAGGGTAGACTTAGGGAACTCTGAGATTCTGTGAAGCGAAATATTCATATCATAGGAGTCCCAAAAGAAGAAGAACATAAAAAAGGTGCAGAAAGTTTATCTGAACAGGTTATAGCTGAGAACTGCCCTGATCTGGGAAAGTAAGCAGGCATAGCCAAGTCAGAATCAACAAAGACAGGGCAACCTAACAACACATCATAGTGAAACTTGCAAAATACAAAGATAAGGAAAGAATTTGGAAAGCAACTAGGGACAAAAGTTCCTTAACTTACAAGGGTAGGCATTTAAGTTTAGCAGCAGACCTGTCCACCAGCAGACCTGGCAGGCAAGAACGGAGTAGGGGAAATATTCAGTATGCTAAATGGGAAAAATATATAGCCAAGAATACTTTATACAGCAAGTCTGTCATTCAAAATAGAAGGAGAGATAAAGAATTTCCAAGACATACAAAAACTAAAGGAGTTGATAAACAGTAATCTGCCTCTGTAAGAAATATTAAAGAGCACCCTTTGAATGGGAAAGAGAGAACACAAATAACAAACACTAGAAAGGACAAGAGAAAATCTACAAGAACAGCTAATTTACAGGTAATGCAATGGCACTAAATTCATAACTTTCAATATTTACTCTGAATGTAAATGGACTAAATGATCCAATCAAAAGATAAAGGGTATCAGAATGGGGGAAAAAAGAACAAAACAAGACCCACTGATATGCTGCTTTAAAAAGAATCATTTTAGACCCAAGGACACCTCCAGATTAAAAGTGAGAGGGTGAGGAACCATTTATCAGGCGAATGGACATCAAAAGACATCAAAAGAAAGCTGGATTAGCTATACTTATATCAGACAAACTAGATTTTAAACCAAAGACTGTAATAAGAGGTCTATCGAACAAGATCTAACAATTGTACATATATATATTTAATATATACATTTTATGTAAGTGTATACACACACATATACACACATACCCCTAACTCAGGAGCAGCCAAATATAGTAATTAATTAATAAACTTAAAGAAACATTGATCATAATACAATAATGGGAAAAGAAATGCACAGGTCATCTAAGCACAAGATCAACAAGGAAATAATGGCTTTGACTGACACATTGGATAAGATGGACTTACAGATATATTTCATCCTTTAGGATGAAATCATATTTCATCATTTAGGATAAAAGAATTTCATCCTAAACCAGCAAAATACACATCCTTATCTAGTGCACATGGGAAATTCTGGGTCACATACTGGGTCACAAATCAGGTTTCAATTGGTACAGAAAGACAGAAATACCATGCATATTTCCAGAACACAATGCTATGAAATTTGAAATCAACCCCAAGAAAAACTTTGGAAGGACCACAAATACATGGAGGTCAAAGAATATCCTACTATGGAATGAATGGGTCAACCAGGAATAAAAGAATTAAGAAGATACATAGAAACAAATAAAAAGGAAATGAGACAGTCCAAAACCTTTGGTATACAGCAAAAGTGGTCCTAAGAACAAAGTATATAGCAATATAGGCTTACCTCAAAAAGCAAGAAAAATAAACCGAACATCTAAAGAAGCTAGAAAAAGAACATATGAAGCCTGAAACCAGCAGAAGAAGAGAAGTAATGAAGATTAGAGCAGAAATAAATTATATATATAGAAACTAAAAAAAAAAAAAAAAGATTGATGAAAAAAAAACTAATAAAATTGATAAACCCCAGCTAAATTTACCAAAAAGAGAAGGGACAGAATAAGTAAAATCACAAATGAGAATGGAGAGATCACAACAATACCACTGAAATACAAACAATTATAAGATGATATTATAAAAAATTATATGCCAACAAATCAGACAATCTGAAAGAACTGGATAAATTCCTAGATATACCACATTAATAAATGAATAGATAAGAACCATATAATCCTCTCAATAGATGCAAAAAAAAAAAGCATTTGGAAAGTAAAACAACCATTCACACTAAAGACCCTCAAAAATGTAGGGATAGAGGGAATATACCTCAGCATCATAAAGGACATGTACAAAGAACCCACACTAATATCAACCTCAATGGGGAAAAACTGAGAGTTCCTCCTCTGCCCTCTAGCACAAGACAAAAATGTCCACTTTCACCACTTTTATTTAACACAGTACTGGAATTTCTATCCTCATCAGTCAGACTACAAAAAGAAATAAAAATCACCCAAATTGGCAAGGAAAAAAAACAAACTTCCTCTACTCAGATGATGTTATAACGCTATCTAGAAAACCCCAAAGACTACCAAAAAACTAACAGAACTGATAAAAAAATTTTCAGCAAAGTGCAGGATACAAAATCAATATACAGAAAATTATTGCATGTCTAAACATCAATAATGAAGTAACAGAAAGAGAAATCAAGCAATTGATCCCATTTACAACTGTACCAAAAAACCATAAGATATCTAGGAATAAACCTAAGCTAAAATGTGGAAGATCTATACTCTGAAAACTATAAAACACTGATGTAAGAAACTGAGGATGATACAAAGAAATGGAAAAACATTCCATGCTCATGGATTGGGAGAAGAAATATTGTTAAAATGTCTGTGCTACCCAGAGCAACAGGTTTCCTGTAATACATTCCTTTTGGATTCCCTGGCATGGGTTCTTTTACTGACTCATCACAATTCAGAATTCATGTTATATTACAAAGCTGTAGGAACTGGCACAAAACAGACACATACAATCAGTGGAATAGAACAAAAAACCCAGAAATGAACCTACAACTTGATGGACAATCAATATTTGACATAGCAGGAAAGAATATCCAATGGGAAAAAGACAGTCTCTTCAACAAATGATGTTGGAAAAACTGGATAAGCAACATGCAAAAGCAAGCAACTGGACTCTTTTATACCATACATAAAAGTTAATTTTAAATGGATGAAAGAGCTAAATGTGAGGCAGGAAACCATCAAGATCCTAGAGGAGAATACAGGCAGTAACTTCTTACATCAGCTGTAACAAGTTCTTTCTAGATAGGTCTCTGAAACAAGGGAAATAAAAGCCACATTACACTGTTGGTGGGCATGCAAACTAGTGTAGCCACTGTGGAAATCAGTATGCAGGTTTTCTGAAAGGTACCTACAATCCTACAATTGCACTAGATATTGAGAGAAAGGATACAAAAATACTAATTTGAAGGGATATATGCACCCTGATATTTACAGCAGATTTCTCAATAAAAGACAAATCATGGGAAGAACACAAATGTACATCATCTAATGAATGGACCATGAAGATGTGGTATTTACACACAATGGAATATTCCTAAGCCATTAAAGAGAATGGAATTTTGCCATTTGCAAGAGTGGATGGAGCTAGAGAGTATTATGCTAAGTGGAATAAGCTAGAGGAAGACAAATACCAAATAATTTTACTCATACATTGTATTTAAGAAAGAAATCAAATGAACATGGTGGAGAGGAGAGGCAAACTGTAAGAGACTTAACTATTGAGGAGAAACTGATGGTTACTGGAGGGGAGGTGGACTGGGTGATGAGTTAAACAGGTGAGGGTTTTAAGGAGGGCGCTTGTGAAGAGAACATGTTATATGTAAGTGGTGAATCACTAAATTCTACAACTGAAGCTAATATTACACTGTACGTTAACTAAGTGGAGTTGAAACAAAACTTGAAAAAGATAAACAATTTGTTTAGTAATTTTATATTCTACGATTTATTTGTTTTTTAGTTCCAACAGTGTTTGGTGGAGACTAACTGTATATTGTTGTCTCATCTGAAAATAGTGACAGTTTTATTTATTCCTTTCCAATTACAATAACTTTTATTTCCTTTTCATGCCTAGGACTTACAATACTATGTTAAAATAAAGTGGGTAGAACGTCCAAGCTCATTTTGTTTTATATCTTAGAGGAAGATCCTTTCAGTAAGATATTAGGTATGGGATTGTCATATATTTCCTTTATGAGGTATTTTCCCTCTATAATCACTTTTGGGAGAGTTTTTAATCATAAAGGGATGTTAATTTTGTAAAATGCACTTTCTGCAACCTCTGAGATGGACACATGATTTTTATCTTATATTTTGTTGATGTATCACATTGTCCATCATTGCATTCCAGTAGTAAATCCTGCATGGTCATTGTGTATGATTCTTTAAATTTATTGTTTAATTTTGTTTGCTAACATTTTGTTGAAGTATGTTGCATCTATATTCTCCAATGATATTGGCTTGTAATTTCCTTTTTTTTTTTTTTTTTTTTTTGTGGTGTGCTTGTTTGACTTTCATATCAGGGTAATGCTGGCCTAGCAAAAAAGTTTGGAAGCATTTCTTCCATTTCAGTTTTTTGGAAGAGTTGGAGAAAGATGAATATTAAGTATTCTTTGAACGGTAGAATTTGTCAGTGAAGTTGGTCCTGTAGTTTTCTTTGTTAGGAGGTTTTTATTACTGATTCAGTCGCCTTACTAGTGACTGATCTATTCAGATTTCTATTTCTTCATGATTCAGTCTTGGAAGATTATAAGTTTTTAAGAGTACCCATTCTTCTAGATTGTCCAGTTCTTGGTATATAATTGTTCATAGTAGTCTCTTATGAACCTTTGTATTTCTGTGGGTATCACTTGTGCCTTCTCTCATTTATGACTTTATCTATTGGACCACTCTTATTTTTTTTTTCTGGGTGACTCTAGCTAAGGGTCTTTACTTTTTGATTATCTTTCCAACAAATCAGCTCTTAGTTTTAGTTATCTTTCCTATTGTCTGTCATCTTTATTTCATTTATACTGATTTTCTTTATTTCATTCCTTCTAGTAAGATTAGATTTATTGTTCTTTTTCAGTTAACTTAGACATAAAGTTAAATTGTTTGTTTGCAATTTCTCTTGTTGCAATAGGACTCTATTGCTATGAACCTGCCTCTAAGAACTGATTTTATTGCATCCCATAAATTTTGGTATGTCTTATATCTGTATTCACTTGTCTCTATGCATTTTTTAACTTCTTGTTTGTTTGTTTTTTAGTATCTATTAGTTGTTCAGTAACATGCTGTTTTAACTCCATTTGTAGTGCCCCCAACTCAGTCTTCATCTTGTAATTTTAGTTTCCTACCACTTTGGTCAGAAAATATGCTTGATGTGATTTCAGTCTTTTTGAAATGAGATTTCTTTTGAGACCTAACTTACGAGCTATGTTGAAAAATATTTCCCATGCACTTTTGAAGAATGTGTATTCTGTGCTTTTGGATAAATGTTCCGTATATATGTTAAATCCATCTAGTTTGATGTATTGTTCATGGATGATGTTTTCTTACTGATTTTCTGTCTGTATGATCTATACTTTGATGTAATTGGGGTGTTAGAATCTCCTCTTGTTATTGTATTGCTGTTAATTTATCAGCTTAGGACTGTTAATATATGTTTTATATATTTTGGTGTTCCTATGTTTTGTGAATATATATTTATAGATGTATCTTCTTGCTTGATTGATCCCTATCATTATGTAGAGTCCCTCTTTTATTAAATTCTTTGATTTAAAGTTTTTTTTAAATCTGATATGAGTATAGTTAAACCAACTTTATTTTTGTTTCCATTTCTATGGAATATCTTTTTCCATAATTTATTTTCTAGTCTATGTGTGTCCTTAAACTTAAGTGAATGCTTTCTTGGCAGTATAGAGATGACAGTTTTTTTTGTTTTGGTTTGTATTCTGTTTTTAATCTCTTTAGCCACTCTATGTCTCTTGTTTGGAAAATTTAGTCCCTTTACATTAGAAATAATTATTGTTAGGTATGTACTTACTGCCATTTTGTTCATTCCTTTCTAGATATTTCATAGGTATTTCTTCTACTTTATTCTTCTCTTTTTCTCTTCTCTTGTGTTTTGATGACTTTCTTTAGAGTGATATTTAGTTTCCTTTCTCATTGTCTTTTCTGTATTTATTGTAAGCTTCTGGTGTATCATTACTGTGAGAATCACATATGTCACCTTATGTATATAACAGTCTATTTTCAATTGGTAGCAACTTACATTTGAACACACTCCAGGAGTGTATAATTTTACTCTCCCTTCTACCATTTTTGTTTTTGTAGTCACTTTTTTGCCTCTCTTTACTTTATCTATGCCTTAACAAATTATTTTAATTTTTATTAATTTCTTACTTGGATCTTAGTAGCTTTACAAAATACTAATCCACTACCTCTACATTTATTAACACTTGTTAGTGATATTTTTACTTTTATATATTTTCTTGTTATTATGTAGTGCCATTTATTTTTCAACATAAAGAAGGGCTGATAACTATTCTAGAAAGGTCAGTGTAGTTGTGATGACTCCTTTAGCTTTTGCTTGCCTGGAAAACTCTTTATCTCTCAGTTCTGAATGACAACCTTACTGGCTATAGTATCTTTGGTTAGAAGTCTTTTCCTTTCGGAACTTGAATATGTCATCCCATGACTTCTGGCATATAAAGTTTCTAATAAGAAATATGCTTACACGGCTGCCTTTGGCTCAGGTCATGATCCCGGGGTCCTGGGATCGAGTCCCGCGTCAGGCTCCTTGCTTAGCGGGGAGCCTGCTTCTCCCTCTACCTCTCTGCCTGCCTCTCTGCCTACTTGTGCTCTCTGTCTGTCAAATAAATAAATAAATAAATAAAAATCTTTAAAAAAAAAAAAGAAATATGCTTACAGCTTTATGGGCTTTCCCTTGTATGTAACAATTTGTTGTTGCTTTTTCCTTGAAGCCCTTAAAATTCTCTATTTTCTTACATTTTACTTATGTCTTTTGGTTTGGATCTTTTTTTTAGTTCATCATATGTTGAACTTTTTTGGCTTTCTGGAGCTGTATGCCTGTGTTTTTTTCCAATAAGTTTCAGAAATTGTCAGCCATTATTTCTTAAAATAGGTTTCTGCCACTTTCTCTCTTCTTTTCCTGGTACCCTTATATTATGACTATTTTTCTGCTTATTACCATGTTACTGTGTTACAAGTTCCTTAAATTATCTTCATTTCTTGATAAAAATTATTTCTCTCTTTGCTGCTTAGTCTGGGTAACTTGTATTACTTTGCCTTCTACTTTGCTAATTCATTCTTCTGCTTTACCTAGTGTGTTGTAGAACCCCTCTAGTTCTTATGTCACTCTTATATTCTTCAGCTCTGTGACTTTTGTTTTATGTTTCCTCAAATTTCCCTCTGTTGAAGTTCTCACTGTCTTCATCATCTTCCCTTCAGGTCAGTGAGAATATTTATGAACATCTTTTTTACAAATTGTTATTATTTAGTTTAATTATCATCATATCACTAAGGTTTTTCCTGAGGTTTTGTCTTCTTTTGTTTGGGTTATTTCTCTCATTCCTCAGTTTGCTGACACTCTGTTTCAATCATTTGGTGAAGTAACTACTTTTCTCAGTTTTGAAGGAGTGCCCTTGCATAGGTGATGAAACTTCTCATTCCACCTTATCCTAGCTATTAGTTGCCTCTTGAATATTTGTGATCATCTGCACCACCTGATTAATTCTTGGTATGTCCCCATTGTTGTGGCATGTCAAGACCTTCCATTGTTCCAAAAGGAGGAACCTCATGTAGCACCTACTTTCAGGCTGGCTGCAAATCAGATATTCAGCAGCACAGCACCTTTTAAAGTATACGAATATATACGATATTGTGGGGCTGTAGCATAATCTCTTCTTGCCTTCAGACAAGGATATCTCGACATGTTTCCTGGGTAAGAGACGCAAAATTAGGGTTCCAGACTAATGTATAAGGTCATTTCATAGAAATCTGTTGAGGCGTATTAAACCCAAAGTGGTATACAAGGATGATGTTTCCCTGTGTCATGCCTTAGGAGGTACTCCTTAGACTCTTTGATATGTGGGAAATTTGAAACCTGTCTCACAGGCTTAAGTTCCAGTCTAAGTAAGTAGACATTTTCACCAGAAAACATGGGTTGTGTTTCAGTCTATCTGTGCAGTGCGCTGAAAGAGTTGGCCTGCCATGAACCAAGTGTTTTTTTTTTTAATTTTTCTTTAAAATTCAGTTAGTTAACATACAGTGCAATATTAGTTTCAGGTATACAATATAGTAATTCAATACTTCCATACAACACCCAGTGCTCCTCCCAAGAAGTACACTCCTTAATCCCCATCACCTGTTTAACCCATCCCCTTCTGGGAACCATCAGTTCTCTATAGTTAAGAGTCTGTTTCTTTTTTTTTTTTTTAAGATTTTTTTTTTTTAATTTGACAGATAGATCACAAGTACGCAGAGAGGCAGGCAGAGAGAGAGAGTGGGAAGCAGGCTCCCTGCTGAGCAAAGAGCCAGATGTGGGACTCGATCCCAGGACCCTGAGATCATGACCTGAGACGAAGGGAGAAGCTTAACCCACTGAGCCACCCAGGTGCCCTGAGTCTGTTTCTTTTTGATTGTTACATTCCCACGAAGCTCAGGAAAACCAACTCCCTTGCACACTGGGGCCTCCTGATCAATAGGCATTCCTATATAGATTGTGTGTGCCTGCTGACTTTGGCTAGGCAGTTGGTGAGTGATGGTGAGCGGTGAGCTATGACAGAAAATGCTCACTAGCTTCAGAACAAAATAGTAGGAAATGTTTTGACTGTGGGTAGCCATTGGCTTCAGGAATGAAGTGTGCAAGTACCTTTCTTTGTGTACATGTATTGGATTTAGGGTGGGAATATGAAAGGGCTACAACTGTTTGTGCTCACCTACTACAGCCAGGTAGTAGGCGAGTGCTGCAGCATTTGCCCGTACTCTCCACCTTTACCAATGCTGCAGAATATTGTCTTAGCAAGTAAGTGGGAGACTCCCATGTTTTAGCTTGCCTGCCTGTGCCAGCAGGGTAGCAGGGAAGTGCAAAAATGGCATCACCCAATACATATATTTGCTGGGATAGTTCCCTGCCCCTAAAGCGGATGCTTTTAGACTGGAATGTGCTTGTCTTTCAAATTTCCAGGAACATTACTAAGTGCTATTTTTTCACTGCTCTCAGGGTCAGTGAGTCAGCTTGTAAGCACTTTCTAAGAGGACTGTTTCCTACAACAGCTTTGGTTGCTTGGACTTCAGCCTCATTGGTTTTCTAGGCATGATGTTTGGGGGATGATCTCTCCAGTGCAGATTCCAGGGAAAATGGTACATGATGAGGGGAACCAATCCCTCATTCTTCTGGGAAAAGAACTGGACTGCTGAAATCTCCCCCATTGTTTCCACTGTGCCAGGTGTGTTGTTTTGGTGAAACAGGTTCCTCTGCTTCTTCTACCTAATTTGATGTGTTCTTCTTATCTTTTCTTGTGGTGAAGAAATTCATCTATCTTTCAACTCTTTTTCAGAAGGAACTGATCTGCCATGTATCTTGTAGATTTTGTGTGTCTATGGAAAGAAGTGAGTTCAAGATGCTTCTCATCCACAGTTTTGTGAAAGTCTTTGATTTGATCTTTTTGAATGACCTTTTTTTAATAATATAAAAAATTATATTTTATTATATATTTTTATTTATATTTTTCAGATTCACCTATGCTGAAGTATCAATATTTTCTCCTTTTTATTACCAAATAATATTCTATTAGGTAAATTTACCATATTTTGTTTATTGCTTTATTTCTTTTTATTAAGATTTTATTTATTTGATAGACAGAGATTGCAAGTAGGCAGACAGGCAGGCAGAGAGAAGAGGAAGTAGGCTCCACGCTGAGCAGAGAGCCTGACGTGGGGCTCGATCCGAGGACACTGAAACCATGACCTGAGCCGAAGGCAGAGGCTTTAACCCACTGAGCCACCCAGGCGCAACTTATTGATTTATTTTTTTTTATAATTTTTTATTTTCTTATAAACATATAATACCCTCCTCACCCCCTTCTCCTGAACCCCCTCCCCCCCACCCCTCTCAGTTTGTTTTATGACATTAAGAGTCTCTTTTGGTTTGTCTCGCTCCCAATCCCATCTTCTTTCATTTATTCTTTTCCTACCCGCTTAACCCCCCTCATTGCATCTCCACTTCCTCATATCAGGGAGATCATATGATAGTTGTCTTTCTCCAAATGACTTACTTCGCTAAGCATGATACCCTCTAGTTCAATCCATGTCATCACAAACGGCAAGATTTCATTTCATTTGATGGCTCTATAGTATTCCATTGTATAGATATACCACCTCTTCTTTATCCATTCATGTGTTGACAGACATCTGGGTTTTTTCCATAACTTGGATGTTGTGGACATTACTGCTATAAATATTCGGGTGCATGTGCCCCTTCGGATCACTATGTTTGTATCTATAGGGTAAATATTCAGTAGTGCAAATGCTGGGTCATAAGGTACCTCTATTTTCAACTTTTTGAGGAAACTCCATGCTGTTTTCCAGAGTGGTTGCACCAGCATGCATTCCCACTAACAGTGTAGGAGGGTTCCCCTTTCTCTGCATCCTCGCCAGCATCTGTCATTTCCTGACTTGTTCATTTTAGCCATTCTGACTGGTGTGAGGTGGTATCTCATTGTATTTCCCTGATGCCAACTGATGTGGAGCACTTTTTCATGGGTCTGTTGGCCATCTGGATGACTTCTTTGCAGAAATGTCTATTCATGTCCTCTGCCCATTTCTTCATTGGATTATTTGTTCTCTGGGTGTTGAGTCTGCTAAGCTCTTTATAGATTTTGGATACTAGCCCTTTATCTGATACGTCGTTTGCAAATATCTTTTCCCATTCTGACAGTTGTCTTTTGGTTTTGGTAACTGTTTCCTTTGCTGTTCAAAAGCTTTTGATCTTGAAGAAGTCCCAATAGTTCATTTTTTCCCTTGCTTCCCTTGACTTTGATGTTGCTCCTAGGGAGAAGTTGCTGCAACTGAGGTCGAAGAGGTTGCTGCCTGTGTTCTCCTCAAGGATTTTGATGGATTCCTTACTCACATTGAGGTCCTTCATTCATTTTGAGTCTATTATCGTGGGTGGTGTAAGGAAATGGGCCAATTTCATCTTTCTGCATGTGGCTGTCCAATTTTCCCAACACCATTTGTTAAAGAGGCTGTCTTTTTTCTATTGGACATTCTTTCCTGCTTTGTCAAAGATTAGTTGACCATAGAGTTGAGGGTCTATTTCTGGGCTCTCTATTCTATTCCATTGATCTATGTGTCTGTTTTTGTGCCAGTAACATACTGTCTTGATGATGACAGCTTAGTAATAGAACTTGACGTCTGGAATTGTGATGCCACCAGCTTTGGCTCTTTTTCAATATTCCTTTGACTATTCGAGGTCTTTTCTAGTTGGATATAAGTTTTAGGGTTATTTGTTCTATTTCATTGAAAAAAATTGGATAGGATTTTGATAGGCATTGCATTAAATATGTAGATAGCTTTACATAGCATAGACATTTTCAAAATATTTGTTCTTCCAATCCATGAATATGGAACATTTTTCCATTTCTTTGTGTCTTCCTCAATTTCTTTCATGAATACATTACAGTTTTCTGAGTATAGATTCTTAGCCTCTTTGGTTAGGTTTATCCTAGGTATCTTATGGTTTTGGGTGCAACTGTAAATGGGATTGACTCCTTTATTTCTCTTTCTTCTGTCTTGTTGTTGGTGTAAAGAAATGCAACTGATTTCTGTGCATTGATTTTATATCCTGACACTTTACCGAAATCCAGTACAAGCTCTAGCAGTTTTGGAATGGAGCCTTTTGGGTTTTCCACATATAGTATCATATCATCTGCAAAGAGCGATAGTTTGACTTCTTCTTTGCCGATTTGGATGCCTTTAATTTCTTTTTGTTGTTTGATTACTGAGGCTAGGACTTCTAGTACTATGTTGAATAGCAGTGGTGATAACGAACATCCCTGCCATGTTCCTGACCTTAGCGGAAAAGCTGTCAGTTTTTCTCCATTGACAATGATATTTGCGGTGGGTTTTTCCTAGATGGCTTTGAGAATATTGAGGTATGTGCCCTCTATCCCTATACTTTGAAGAGTTTTGAACAGGAAGGGATGCTGTAAGTTGTCAAATGCTTCTTCAGCATCTATTGAGAGTATCATATCGTTCTTGTTCTTTCTTTTATTAATGTATCATATAACATTGTTTGATTTGCAGATGTTGAAGCAAACTTGCACCCTAGGAATAAATCCCCTTGGTCATGGTGAATAATCATTTTAATGTATCATTGGATCCTACTGGCTAGTATTTTGGTGAGAATTTTCGCATCTGTGTTCATCAAGGATATTGGTCTGTAATTCTCTTTTTTGATGGGATCCTTGTCTGGTTTGGGGATCAAGGTGATGCTGGCCTCATAAAATGAGTTTGGAAGTTTTCCTTCCATTTCTATTTTTTGGAACAGTTTCAGGAGAATAGGAATTAATTCTTCTTTAAATGTTTGGTAGAATTCCCCTGGGAAGCCATCTGGCCCTGGGCTTTTGTGTGTTTGGAGATTTTTGATGACTGTTTCAATCTCCTTACTGTTGATGGGTCTATTCAGGTTTTCTATTTCTTCCTGGTTCAATTCTGGCAGGTTATATGTCTCTAGGAAAGTGTCCAATTATTCCAGATTGTCAAATTTGTGGGCATAAAGTTGCTCATAATATGTTCTTATAATTGTTTGTATTTCTTTGGTGTTGGTTGTGATGTCTCTTCTTTCATTCATGATTTTTTTACTTTGGGTCCTTTCTCTTTCCTTTCTGATAAGTCTGGCCATGGGTTTATCAATCTAATTAATTCTTCCAAAGAACAAGCTCCTAGTTTCGTTGATTTGTTCTATTGTTTGTTTGGTTGGTTTCTATTTCATTGATTACTGCTTTGATCTTTATGATTTCTCTTCTCCTGCTGGGTTTAGGCTTTCTTTGTCATTCTTTCTCCAGCTCCTTTAGGTGTAGGGTTAGGTTGTGTATTTGAGACCTTTCTTGTTTCTTCAGAAAGGCTTGTATCGCTATATATTTTCCTCTCAGGACTGCCTTTGCTCTGTCCCACAGATTTTGGTCCATTGTGTTTTCATTATCATTTGTTTCCATGATTTTTTTCAATTCTTCTTTAATTTCCTGGTTGACCCATTCATTCTTTAGAAGGATGCTGTTGAGTCTCCATGTACTTGGGTTCTTTCCAAATTTCCTCCTGTGATTGAGTTCTAGATTCAGAGCATTGTGGTCTAAAAATATGCAGGGAATGATCTCAGTCTTTTGGTACCAGTTGAGACCTATTTATGAACCAGGATGTGATCTATTCTGGAGAATGTTCCATGTGCACTAGCGAAGAATGTGTATTCTGTTGCTTTCTGATGGAATGTTCTGAATATATCTGTGATGTCCATCTGGTCCAGTGTGTCATTTAAGACCTTTATTTCCTTGTTGATCTTTTGCTTGGATGATCTGTCCATTTCAGTGAGGGGAGTGTTAAGGTCCCCTACTATTATTATATTATTGTCAATGTGTTTCTTTGATTTTGTTATTAATTGGTTTATATAGTTGGCTGCTCCCATGTTAGGGGCATAGATATTTAAAATTGTTAGATCTTCTTGTTGGACAGACCCTTTGAGTAGTGATATAGTGTCCTTCCTCATCTCTTATTATAGTCTTTGGCTTAAAATCTAATTGATCTGATATAAGGATTGCCACCCCAGCTTTCTTCTGATGTCCATTAGCATGGTAAATTGTTTTCCACCCCCTCACTTTCAATCTGGAGGTGTCTTCAGGTCAAAAATGAGTTTCTTGTAGGCAGCATATGGATGGGTTTTGTTTTTTTATCCATTCTGAAACCCTGTGTCTTTTGATTGGGGCATTTAGCCCATTTACATTGAGGGTAACTATTGAGAGTTATGAATTTAGTGCCATTGTATTGCCTGTAAGGTGATTGTTACTTTTTTATTGTCTCTGTTCCTTTCTGATCTACTACTTTTAGGGTCTCTCTTTGCTTAGAAGACCCCTTTCAATATTTCCTGTAGAGCTAGTTTGGTGTTTGCAAATTCTTTCAGTTTTTGTTTGTCCTGTAAACTTTTTATTTCTCCTTTTATTGTCAATGATAACATATCTGGGTATTTTATTCTTGGCTGCATGTTTTTCTTGTTTAGTGCTCTGAATATATCATGCCAGTTCTTTCTGGCCTGCCAGGTGTCTGTGGATAAGTCTGCTGCCAATCTAATATTTTTACCATTGTATGTTACAGACATCTTGTCCCAGGCTGCTTTCAGGATTTTCTCTTTGTCACTAAGACTTGTAAATTTTAATATTAGATGGCGGGGTGTAGACCTATTCTTATTGATTTTGAAGGGGATTCTCTGCACCTCCTGGATTTTTGATGCTTGTTCCCTTTGCCATATTAGGGAAATTCTCTACGATAATTCTCTCCAATATACCTTCTGCTCCCCTCTCTCATTCTTCTTCTTCTGGAATCCCAATTATTCTAATGTTGTTTCGTCTTATGGTATCACTTATCTCTCGAATTCTCCCCTCGTGGTTCAGTAGTTGTTTGTCTCTCTTTTGCTCAGCTTCTTTATTCTCTGTCATTTGGTCTTCTATATCACTAATTCTTTCTTCTGCCTCATTTATCCTAGCAGAATAAAGACTGAAGATACCGATGCGCCTATTTATGTGCCCTTTTTCCAAGACCAAGCAGTGGTGAAGAGAGAACACTCAAAGCAGTTCATAAAATATCTAAAAGACCGTCAAAGTAAAATCTGCCTTCCAGTGACTAAGAGGCCTAACACAGAGTACTGGGGAACTGACCTTCAAGCTACTGTGATTGCTGTGGAGGTGGAAAGGAACTTATACAAGCACCTGCAAGAGCTGAAGAACTTGGCTTCTAAGAATAGTGAAACTGATCTCTTAGAATTCATGAAAACGTTCTTGAGTAAACAGAAAAGGAACATAAGATATCTGCAATACCAGCATAGCTATCAAAAGGAATTAGAAAGGCTGTCTGAGAGGGAAAGCACACCTGAATGGTTTTTGGAAACATGGGGCCAAGAGGCTTCAACATCTGAAGACCCCACAACAAGTCCTCCACTGCAGTAGCTCTCGAAGGCAGCTACGTAGGAATCTTGATTTCCGTTTGACAGAAGACAGCTTTCCTGTTAATCTAGTATCCCAATCCTCACTGTTATGCATGGAAATAAATTTGGTTTTGCATTACAAAAAAAAAAAAGAGCCTCCATTTTTTATTGCACCTCATTAATAGCTTTTTTTATTTCAACTTGGTTAGATTTTAGTTCTTTTATTTCTCCAGAAAGGGCTTTTGTTTCTCCGGACAGCATTTCTCTAATACGTTCCATGCCTTTTTCGAGCCCGGCTAGAACCTTGAGAATCATCATCCTGAACTCTAGGTCTGACATAATACGAATCTGTATTAGGTCCCTAGCCTTCAGTACTGCCTCTTGTTCTTTTTGTGTGTGTGTGTGTGGTGTTTTTCCACCTTGTCATTTTATCCAGATAAGAATATATGAAGGAGCAAATGAAATACTAAAAGGGTGGCAAAGACTCCAGGAAAATGTGCTTTAACCAAATCAGAAAAGACCCCAAATCGTGGGGGAGAGGAAAGGGGTAAAAAGTAGTTCATTAAAAAAAAAAATTTTTTTTAAAGAACACAAATAAAGAAAAAAATAGAAGAAAAATATATATATATATTAGACTGATGACTAGAACAGGGTCACCCACTTAATTTTGGGAGTATTTTGGTCTCTTAGAAGAAACTACCTCCCAAAATTTTAAAGAATGAAAAACATATATAAGGGTAAACACAATGAAGGGATGGAATATGACTATAAAGATGAAAAAAAAAATTTTAATTTCTAACAAAGGAGTTGATAAGGTAAGTTGGTTGGGAGAATTAAAAAAAAAAGAAGTGGAGAGAACTTGGTTGGGCTGGAGACTAAAATCAAGCCCGGTCCTAGATCTAGGGTGTATTTTTATCTATTAGATGAAGTTGTACCCCAAATTTTTTAAAAGAAAAAACCCTATGTGTACACAAAAAATAAAGTTAGATATAATGAAGGATAAAATATGACTATAATAACGAAGGTTCAAAAAAGATTTTTTTTAAGAAAGGTATTAAGATAAACTAATTAAAAAGAGGAAATTAAAAGAGGAAAGGGTAAAAATTTTTAAAAATTAGCAGAAGAAAAAAAAATTTTTTTTTAATTAATTAACTTCGCAAGACTAAAGATTCATGGGGAGAAAGCCATGAATTCCATGCTTTGCTTTCTCCTCCTCTGGAATTCCGCTGTTCTCCTTGGTAAGTGAACTTGGTCTTGGATGGATTTCTTGTTGATCATCTGGGGGAAGGGCCTGTTGTAGTGATTTTCACGTGTCTCTGCCCCAGGCAGAACTGTACCATCCTTACCAGGGGCCTGGCTAAGTAAGCCGCTTGGGTTCGCTTTCGGGAGAGCACTTTCTGTAGAGTTCTGGAGGACGGGAATGAAAATGGAGGCCTCCCAATCTCCGGCCTGGAGGAGCCGAGAGCTCGGGGCCCCACTCTTCAGTGCATCTTCAGAGAAAAGTGCTCAATCACTCCCGTTTCACTGGCCTCTGGCTGTGCTCTGACCTCACCCATCCTGTGACCAAGCATCTCTGTCCCTGGCACACAGCCCCGCCTGTTGTCTCTGAACCCCACGGTCCCCTGAGCTCTTCCAGGTCAGAGTCTCCCCGGATCTTGTGGGGACCCCATGCACAGAGCACCGGCCTATGTCACGGATTACAGTTCATGGTAACCCCAAATTTAGAGTTCACTCCTCGGCTCTGTCTCCGTAGCCAGCTTCCCTGCTCTAATCCCTGTGAGCACTGCGACACTCAGACACCCCCGATCCGTCTGTGACCCCACGGGACCTGAGGCCACATTGTCCCCGCGAGGTCTTCACCCCAGTTTAGCCTCTGGAGCAATATCCCTCAGTGGAGCATACTTTTAAAATTCCTGATTTTGTGCTCCATTGCTCCACTGCTTGCTGGGAGCTGGCCCCTCCCCCAGGAGTCTATCTTCCCATCGCTTTGGATTCACTTCTCCCCTGGTCCTACCTTTCAGAAATTGGTTGATTTTCTGTTTCTACAATTCTTGCTCTTCTTCTCTTCGATCTCCTGTTGGATTTGTAGGTGTTCGGAATGGTTTGATAAGCTATCTAGCTGATCTCCTGCTACCTGATGTCGTCTCAGCCTGCTACTTTTCCGCCATCTTGACTCCTCCCCTTGATTTATTTCTTGATGGACCTTTGTGCTATAAATATTCACGTAGAAGCTTTTGAGTGAATGTGTTTTAAATTCACTCAAATTTAATATATTAAACATAATATACTTAGGAGTGGAATTTCTGAGTTCACTGTGACTCTATATTTAACTTTTTGAGGAACTGCTGGACTCTTTTCTAAAGTAAATGTAAAATTTTAACTTCCCAGCACCAATGTATGAAGGAAGATACCAGTTTCTCCACATCCTCCACAACACTTATCTTTATATCCATCCTCATGTGTCATACTCTATGTGATTTTGATTTGCATTTATCCAGTGGTTAATGATGCAAAATATGTCTCCATGGGCTTACTGGCTATTTCTTTATCTGCTTGAGAGAAAGACCTATTGAAATCTGTTTGCCATTTTATGAAATTGGATTGTTTTTCTTTTTATTGTTGTGTCGAAGAGTTCTTTATGTATTCTGGTACCTGACCTTTTCCATATATGATTTGGAATTCTTTTCTTTGCTTTATAACTATAGTAACTATAGTCTTTCTGTATTCTTTTTTTAAATATTTTTTAAATCTATTTATTTAAGAGAGAGACAATGAGAGACCAAGAGAGAGAGAGAGAGAATGAGAGGAGAGAGGTCAGAGGAAGAAGCAGACTCCACACTGAGCAGGGAGCCCGTGTGACACTTGATTCCAGGACCCCTGGATCACAACCTGAGCAAACGCTTAACTGACTGAGCCACCCAGGTGCCCTTTATCTCTCCTCTATTCTGAATGATAGCCTTGCTGGATAGAGTACTCTTGGCTGCAGTTTTTTCCCATTCAGCACATTGAATATATCATGCCACTCTCTTCTGGCTTGCCAAGTTTCTGTGGAGAAATCTGCTGCTAACCTCATCTGTCTTCCCTTGTAAGTCAGGGACTTCTTTTGTCTTACTGCTTTCAGGATTTTTTTCTTTAAAGCTATATTTTGAAAAATAATTACAGTATGTCTTGGTGTTGGCCTGTTTTTGCTGATTTTGATGAGAGTTCTTTGTGCCTCCTGGGTTTGGATGTCTATTTTCTTCCCCAGATTAGGGAAGTTTCAGCTATTATTTCCTCAAATAACCCCTTCTCCCCATTTTCCACTCTCTCTCTCCCACTGAGACTCCTATGATAGGAGTATATCATGTTTGACAGAATTACTGAGTTCCCTAAGTGTACTCTTGTGATCCATCATTCTTCCTTCTCTCCTTTGTTCAGCTTCATTATTTTCCACAAATCTGTCTTCTATCACATTGGTTCCTCTGTTCTTCTACCCTTTTGGTCAATTCATCCAGCCTATTTCAAATCTCAGTTACTGTGTTTTTCATTTCTCCTGATTGTTTTTTTAGCTGTTTTATCTCTGCAGTAATGGTCTCTCTGAAGTCTTCCATGCTTTTCTTAAGCCCAGTGAGTATCCTTATGATTATTGCTTTAAATTCTACATCAGGCATATAACTTATATCTGTTTCAATTAGATCTCTGGCTGTGACCTTTTCTTGTTCTTTCTTTTGGGCTGAATTCCTTGGCATGTTGTCTAGGTTTCTATCTTCTTCTGTGTGTTAGACAATCCTGTTATTTTTCCTGCTCTTGAGAGTAATTGTTTGATGAGCTGTTCATATAATGCCCAGCGCCTGACAGTTCAGGAAGTGTCTCTGATGTATGCTTCATGCACTCTGCTGCTGTGTTTTGGCTACTCTATCCCCCAAGACAGTCATCTGCAGAGATTCTTCTTCGCTGCGGTGGGCAGTGTTTGGACCTTGGCTAGAGAATGGCGAGTTTTAACTAGGTGTGCTCTGGTCTGCCTGTTACATGAGACCTGATGCTATTTCGACTAGTCCCAAAGCTTTGCAGAGTTCTATGGTCAGTAGATATGGGGTGTGTGTGGCTGGGGGTGGGGAGGAAATGTGCTGGTCTTCTGGGAACAGGGCCTGCTGTGCTGGTCATTAAGCACACTTGCCCAGGAAAAGCTGCACAGCACATGGGACTGGAACTTGTTGTAGTAAACAGGTTAGGCAGACAGTTTTAACACTGTACCATTTACTGTGGTTGATTTATATTAAGGAGTGAGGGAGGGAAATGGCACCACCCAGCTCCTTTTTCCCTGGATAAGGGAGTCCCAGCTTGTTGTTCTTAGGGAAGCCCTCCCAGAAGAGTAATTTCCCCTCATTTATTCTAGGCATTTTTTCAGATCACAGTTTTCAAAGTCTGCCTCCAAGTTGTTTGCCTGCTAGGAGCAATGCAGTACACCTTGGGCTCTGTGCCAGCCAAGCCTGCTGACTTTTAAAATTTCATACCTTACTGGCCTAGTGTAGCCAGGATCTGTGTTTGTCTTCCAGGAGAGGGTCTCCCTGCCCTGGAACTTACACTGTTTTAACCTAGAAAAGCAGTCATGCCAGGGTAGAGGGGTAGTTGGATTTGGAGCAAAGAAGGCTAGACAGCCAATGTCCACGTTAGCTGCCCTCAACAGGCATCTCAGCGTCTATACTGAGGTGTAGGAGAGTGAAATGGCACCCACCAGTTCTTCTGTCCCTGGAGAAGCAATGCCACCTTTCAAAGATACACTCCAAGAAGAGTGAAGTCTCTCCACATGATCCTTAGGTGATCCTCAGATTGTGCCATATGCCTTGGGCTTGCTTGCCTGCCTTCTCTCCAGGAGTAAGGCAGTACCCTCAGATCTCTATCCCAGGCAAGCCCATGGATCTCTAAAACTACAGTCTTTGAGCCCACTGGTTGCAAAAACTCCTGTGAAAATCAGCCCTTATCTTCCTAGCCAATGCCTCTGGGAATATATTCTTGTCATATCCCTATGTATTCCACTCTCTCTCTCATCTTTCTCCAACACCAGTGCTCCCTACCCCACAACAACACCCATGATCCATTTCTCCCCAAAACCACTTCTCCACACTTTCTACCTTCCTCAATGTGGCTTCTTCTCTCCCTCTCCTTCTGCAGTTTGTTGTATAAGTCCTCAGGTCAATCTCTGGTGTATTTAGAATGATATGATAGTTATCTAGCCATGCCTGAGGGATACAGCAAGCCTAGCATCTTCCTACTATGCCACCATCTTAGCTCCCTCTACCTAAAATTATATTGTTTTTATACAGTACTAATAAAGTATCAGCAATAAAAAATGTTTTTAAATCCCATTTATGATTTCATCAAAAAGAATAAGGTACCTGTGAATATATTAGCCGATAAAATAAAAGACCACTCTAAAAATTTTAAGATATTGTTGAAAGAAATTGAAGAAGACACAAATAAATGGTAAGCTAGTCCACGTTCATGGACTGGATATATTATTAAAATGTTGATAATACCCAAAACATCTAGAGATTCAATGCAATCCCTATCAAAATTCCAATGACATATTCTACAAAGGAAGAACAAATATTTCTGAAATTTATATGGAAACACAAAAGACCTCTGAGTAGCCAAACAATTTTTTGTCTAAGATTTTATTGATTTATTTGACAGAGAGAGAGAGATCACAAATAGGCAGAGAGGCAGGCAGAGAGATGGGGGGAAGCAGGCACCCCACCCCAGCAGAGAGCCAAATATGGGGCTTGATCACAGAACCCTGAGACCATGACCCAAGCCAAAGGCAGAGACTTAACCCACTGAGCCACCCAGGCATCCCTAGCCAAACAAT
This sequence comes from Taxidea taxus jeffersonii, assembly GCA_003697995.1. NCBI lineage: Eukaryota > Metazoa > Chordata > Mammalia > Carnivora > Mustelidae > Taxidea > Taxidea taxus. The sequence continues at coordinate 29,045 of ML112486.1, forward strand.
TTTAAGAACCAACCTAGAGGTGTCAGGCTCCCTGATATCAAACTATACTACAAAGCTCCAATAATCAAAACACTATCATATTTCTATAACAACAGACACATAAATCAATGGAACAGAAATAAACCCATACATATATGTTCTATTAGTTTATAAACTAAGGAGGCAGGACTATACAATGCAAGAAGGACAGTCTCTTCAATAAATAATGCTGGGGAAACTGTACAACCATATGGACAATAATAAAAACAGAACACTATCTTATACCGTATGCAAAAAATAACTCAAATTGGAATAAGTACTTTAAGAGTGAAGCCATAAAACTCCTAGAAAAAAACGTTGGTAATAAGTTCCTTGACATTCATTTTGGTGATTTCTTTTTTGTATCTGACTCCAAAGACAAGGAAAACAAAAGCAAAAATGAGCAAGTGGGAGTATATCAAACTGCACTTTCTGCACCACTAAGAAAACCATCAAAAAAATGAAAAGACAGCCTACTTAATGAATGAAGACATTTTCAAATCATATATCTGCTAAGGAAATAATATGCAAAATATATAAAAGACCTATCAACCCAATTACAAAAAATATCTGATTAAAAATTGGTCAGGGATCTAAATAGACAAAATTTCTAAAAAAAAAATAAACAAATGGTCAAGAGGCACATGAGAAGATGCTTATCACCAGTAATCATCACAGAAAAACAAATCAAAATCACAATAGATATCACCTCACACCCATCAGAATGGATACCAGGCTATCATCAAAAGGATAAGAAATAACAAATGTTGCTTAGGATGTTAAAGAAAGGGAGCCCTCATGCACTATTGGTGGTAATGTCAATTCGTGCAGCCACTATTGAAAACAGTATGGAAGTTACAAATACAATTATGATATGATCCAGCAATTCCACTACAGGTTATCTATCAAAAGAAATTGAAATCACTAAATTGAAAAGATACATGCACCCCTATGTTCACTGCAGCATTATTTAAAATAGCCAAGATATGTGAAAGAACTAAGATAGCAGAGGAGGAGTAGTGGGACCCTAAGTTTGTCTTGTCCCTTGAATACAACTAGATAATTATCAAATAATTCTCAACACCCGAGAAATCAACGTGCAGTCTGAGAAAACAAATATTGCAAGTCTAAAAGTAGAAAACCTACCACCTTTTAGAAAGTAGGAGGTACAAAGATTTTAATCCAGGGTGATATAGCTGTGCATACAGAAGCAGGGAATGAGCTTACTTAATGAGGCTACCACAAAGTATTAAAAGCAACAAAGTGGAAATCTGGAACTCTTAGAAGTCTGCTATAGTGGGGTATATACCTGCCTTAAAGATGTTCAGATGGTGAAGCAAGATGTGACACCATGATGTGTGGATCCCATGGTTTGCAAGAAGAATGGGTAGAACCTAAATGCTGCACTGTTCCTAGGCATAGGAGCATAGAAGCCAGCTGAGAACAGCAAGTCTAGGTGCCAGCTTTCTGCTCTGTGTTGCCATCAACTGTGAAATACTGTGTGACCATTAGACTGCTTTCCTGGGAAAGATCCAGCAAAAGGCAAAAGCATGGTGAGATCATCCCTGGGAGGAACAGCATAGGCCCATGCCGTGGGAGTCCATAAAAGTTTGAGTTCTGTAATTCAGTCACACACCTGAGATAAAAAAAGCTCAGATATAGGCAGAACACAGGGTTCTCCATGCATACTGGGGAGACAAGAGTGATTGATTGCTCTTCTGCTGAGGGTTCACTGAAGAGTGGGAGGTATGAATTTTCAGCTCACAGGCTAGAAAGTGGGACACTGATATATTTATCCAGCTGATCAACACTGAAAGCCTTCAGGAAAGAAAACAACACCAGTTAGTATAGTCTGAAGCCGCTTACACAAAACCTGAACTCCCTGTGAATGGGTAGTACACTTGCACTAGGGCACACTACCCACCCCAGGAGCAGCTAAAAGTATAAATAAAATAATAACAAATTTTAAAAATTATTGATAATAATAGTAGGGGACATTTAACACCCCACTCATAACAATGAACAGAACATCTAAGGAGAAGATTGACAAGAAAACAATGACTTTGAATGACAATGAACCAGATGGACTATGGACTTACAGGCACATTCAGAGCATTTCATCCTAAAGAAGCAGAATACACATTCTTTTCAAGTGCACATGGGACATTCTCCAGAATAGATCACATACTGGTTCACAAGTCAGGATTCAACTACACAGAAAGAATGAGAACATACCAGGCCTATTTTCTCACCACAGTGCTACAAAACAGGGTGTCAAACACAAGAAAAATTTGGGAAGGACCACAAATACTGAAGGTTAAAGAACATCCTACTAAAGAATGAGTGGATCAAAAAAAATTAAGAAAATACAAGGAAGCAAATAAAAAGGAAAACAATATTTCAAAAATTCTGGGATGCAGCAAAGGTGGTTCTAAGAGGGAAAAAAATAGCAATATAGGCTTTTCTCAACTAGGTTGTGTCTCAAATACACAACCCAACTTTTGACTTTAAGGAGCTAGGGGGAAAAAAACAGCAAATAAAGTCTAAATCCAGCATGAGAAGAGGAATAATAAATATTACAGAAGAATTAAGTATATAGAAACAAATAAACAAAAAACCGTAGAACAGATCAACAAAATTAGGAGCTGTTTCGATGGAAGAATTAACAAGATATATAAAGCCTTAACCAGAATTAATGAAAAGAAAAGAGAAAGAACCCAAATAAACAAAATCATGAAAAGAAGAGGAAAGATCACAATCAACACTAAAGAAATACAATTATAGAGAATATTATTAGCAATTATATGCCAACAAATTGGGCAATCTGGAAAAAAAATTAATAAATTCCTAGAAACATATAAACTACCAAAACTGAAACAGGAAGAAATAAAAAATCTGAACACACCCACAACTAGCAAAGAAACTGAGTCAATAATCAAAAATCTCCCAAAATCATTCTTAAAGGTCTATCCACAAAGAGGATGTAACAATTGTAAATAATTATGCTGTCAGTATGGGAGCAACTAACTATATAAGCCAACTGTGAATCAAAATAAAGAGTCATACTGATATGAGTACATTAATTGTAGGGGATCTTAACACACCACTCTCAATAACAGACGGATCATCCAAGCAGAAAATCAGTAAAGAAATAAGAGATTTGAATGACACTTTGAACCAGATGGACTTCATAAATATATACAGAACATTCCACCCTAAAACAACAGAATACTCATTCTTCTCAAGTGCACAGGAAACTTTCTCCAGAATAGACCACATACTGGGTGACAAATCAGGGCTCAACCAATACCAAAAGACTGAGATTATTTCCTGCATATTCTCAGACTACAAAGCTTTGAAACTGGAACTCAACCACAAGAAAAAGTTTGGAAGGAATCCAAACACTTGGAAGCTAAAGACCAACCTGCTTAAAAATGTATGGATCAACCAGGAAATCAAAGCAGAACTTAAATAATTCATGGAAACCAATGAGAATGACGACACACTGGTCCAAAACCTATGGGATATGGCAAAGGCGTTCCTAAGGGGGAAATACATAGCCATCCCAGTCTCACCAAAAAAAAAAAAAAAAAAGAAAGAAAAGAAAAAATTAAAATCCCAAATATACCAGCTCTGTGTAAACCTTAAAGAACTTGAAAATCAACTACAAACTAAGCGAACACAATGCACAAGAAGGGAAATTATCAAGATCAGAGCAGAGATCAATGAGTTAGAAATGAGATACAGTAGAACACATCAACGAAACTAGAAGCTGGTTCTTTAAAAGAATCAATAAGATCGATAAACCACTGGCCAAAATAATGCAAAAGAAAAGAGAGAGAACCCAAATTAATAAAATTATGAATGAAAGGGGAGAGATCATGACTAACACGAAGGAAACAGAAACAATCATCAGAAATTATTATCCACAGTTAATATGCCAATAAGTTAAGCAACCTAGAAGAAATGGATGCAATCCTAGAAACATATAAACTTCCAAGACTGAAACAGGAAGAAACTGAGAACCTGAATAGACCAATATCTAGTAATGAGATTGAAGCAGTGATGAAAAACCTCCCATAAAACAAGAGCCCAGGACCTGAGAGATTCCCTGGGGAATTCTACCAAACACTCAAAGAATAAATAATACCTATTCTCCTGAAGCTGATTCAAAAAATAAAAACAGAAGGAAAACGTCAAGGCCAGAATTACCCTGATCACCAAACCAGACAAAGACACCACCAAAAATGAGAATTTCAGACCAATATCCATGATGAAGATGGATGTCATGATTCGCAACAACATCCTAGCTAATAGGAGCCAACAGTTCATTAAAAGGATTATTCATCATGACCAGGGGGATTTATCCCTGGGTTGCAAGGGCAGTTCAACATTCACAGATCAATCACTGTGATAGAACAAATCAATCAGAGAAGAGAGAAGAACCTCATGGTCCTCTCAATTGGTGCAGAAAAAGCATTTGACAAAACTCAGCATTTGTTCCTGATTAAAACTCTTCAAAGTATACGGACAGAGGGAACATTCCTCAACTTCATAAAATCCATCTACGAAAAACACACAGTGAATATCATTCTCAATGGGGAAAAGCTGATAGCCTTCCCACTGAGATCAGGAACATGACAAGGATGCCCACTCTCATCACTGTTCAACATAGTATTAGAAGTCCTAGCAACAGCAGTCAGAAAACAAAAAGAAATAAAAGGTGTTCAAATTGGCAAAGAAGTCAAACTCTTTCTCCTCCCAGATGACATGATACTTTATATGGAAAACCCAAAAAGACTCCACCCCCAAACTACTAGAACTCATACTGCAATTCAGTAATGTGGCAGGATACAAAGTCAATGCACAAAAAATCAGTTGCTTTCTTATATACTTACAATGAAAATATAGAAAGGGAAATTAGAGAATCGATTCCATTTACTATAGAACCAAGAACTGTAAGATACCAGGGAATGAGCCTAACCAAAGAGGTAAAGGATCTGCACTCAAGGAACTAGAGAACGCTTATGTAAGGAATTGAAGAAGACACAAAAAGCATTCCATGCTCATGGATCATAAGAATAAACATTGTTAAAATGTCTATACTGCCCAGAGCAATCTATACTTTCAATGCCATCCCGAGCAAAATACCAATGGCATTTTTCAAGGCGCTGGAACAAACAATCCTAAAGTTTGTATGGAAACAGAAAGACCCAAATTGCTAAGGAAATGTTGAAAGGAAAACAAAACTAAGGGCATCACATTGCCTGATTTCAAGCTTTACTACAAAGCTGTGATCACCAAGACAGCATGGTACTGGCACAAAAACAGACACATAGACCGGTGGAACAGAGTAGAGAGCCAGATATGGACCTGCAACTCTATGGTCAAATAATCTTCGACGAGGCAGGTAAAAATATTCAGTGGAAAAAAGACAGTCTCTTCAATAAATGGTGCTGGGAAATTGGACAGCTATATACAGAAGAATGAAACTCAACCATTCTAAAATTTTGCTGCTGTTCTATATGATACATAATAAATATTTAATGATAATCATCATATTCAAGTGAAATTATCTCTCCTCAAAACTCAACACCTCCAGCTCCTTCAGCTACTCTTCAAATGTCCTGGTCTCCCACTGACTCAGTACCCTGATCACACTCGAGATAAATGTTCTAGTTTCTCAATGTCTCATGCGAAGTACTATCCTAATTGTGGGTCTGACCAACCGAATGTCATGATCCCTGATTTATCAAGAAGGCTTTCATTAATAGTTTTTTATATCCCAATGTTTGGGCTTCTTTTTAAAAAAATTTTTCACCTTTATTTCAGCACCCTGACGTTGCTCAGGGAAAAAGGTAGAGGGATTAGATTTTTGGTGATATACTAAAATTAACTATTAATATTTTGAAAAACTAAGTAAATGAATTGCAACCTGTCTGGATGAATCAATGAACTGATGTAGTCGTTATATATCTTACAGAGAAAGGAAAAATCACTCCTTATCAAATATGGGTCTTGATCCTAAACCAAGCCAGTTCTGAGAAACTGATGTATTTCTAAGTCATTTTCCAGCTCAAATAAATAATCACCTTTAACTGAGATCATAAAATTTGTGTTTAACATCTTGATGATAAAACAAAGCATATGTAAGACAAACATTATCTGTAGCTCATAAAATGTTCAGCTGACTCCCACAAATTGAGAAAAGCTAAATCCCCAATATGATAAATACCAGAGAAATATTTCTGGAGTAAGAAAATACTTGCTCCATTATACACTTAAAATGTTGAAAACAGGTCAGCTATGGACAGGGCTGGAAGCCAAACCCAGTGACTTTGAGTCAGTCAAACCCACTTTATAGCATACTCTTGATAGATTTATTCAAGGATTTGACAATTCAAGAATAAATCAATGTGCTATCTTCCTACCTTCTCGTCAAGGCCTTATCCTTCATCCCTTTTACACAAAGTCTTCTTTAAAAAAGGATACCAGAACTGAGTCTTATACCTGTCCTTTGCTCACTGCTGACTCAGCTCAGCAAACGGACAAACTAAATCTCAAGATCGTACTAGAGCCCCACCTCCATGAAATTTTTTCAGCAACATAGGGTAGTGGGAATAGGAGTACATTTTTCAGACTCTACTTCTTAAAGTTGCATGACTATGGGACAATTATTACCTCTGAGAATTTCTGACTAAAACACAGATAAAAATGCCTGAACCCACAAGAGCCAAGTATCAGAATCTTCTGGAATTAAATGTTACAATTAATTAATATTGGCTTTTTTCCTTTAATAAGCTTTCCCTACCTATAGTGTTCAACTGTACTTAATAGTCCATATATATATATACACATATATATGTATTTAGTCCATATATATATAACAGTCCATATATATATGTAGATATATATATATTTAACTAATATCTGTCAACTAACCATGACTTATCATATTTTTCCTACTTTGTTCTTAGATTTAACTATAATTTAATTAACTGCTCATGATATTAATCCTTGTCTTCCCAACTAAACTGTAAGCTCACACATAGAGATATTACTTTATTCATTGATAAATCTCCCATAGTTCCTAGAATACAGGAAAATGTTTAATAATCAGATGATGCAAATAATTTTTAAAAGCTATCCAATTTGACATAAAACATTAATTTTTTTATTTTGAGAGGTATAAAATCCAATTATAATAGAGGTCTGGGTTCTCCAGGGAAACAATCAATAGGGTCTGTGTGTATGTGTATATGTACATGTATGTGTATGTATATATATGACAGACAGAGAGAGAGAGAGATTTTAATGAATTGGTTCACAGGATTGCGGAGGTTGGCAAGTCCAAACTCCACAAGGTGGTTCATCAGGCTGGAAACCCAGTAAAGAGGTAATGTTACAACCTGAGTTCAAAGCAGGACTACAGACAGGATTCCTTCCTCTTTAGGGGAGTCAGTCTTTTTTGGTTCTTAAAACCTTCAACTGATTCTGGGCACCTGGCTTGCTCAGTGGGTTAAGCCGCTGCCTTTGGCTCGCATCATGACCTCAGGGTCCTGGGATCGAGTCCTACATCAGGCTTTCTGCTCAGCGGGGAGGCTGCTTCTCTCTCTCTCTCTCTCTCTCTCTCTCTCTCTGCCTACGTGTGATCTCTGTCAGATTAATTAATTAATTTTTTTTTTAAACTTCAACTGATTGGATAAAGTCTACCCATATTACAGAGTATAATCTGCTTTACTCACTTTACTCAAAGTCTATAGATTTCAATGTTAATCTCATTTAAAAGGTACTTTCACAGCAGCATCTAGACTATATTTAATCAAATATTTGGACACTCTGGCCTAACCACAGATGACACACAAAATTAGCACACCAACCATTATAATCAGCATTATCTCCTCTAACAATCACAATACCTCTATCAATAGGCCAGGATAACAGAGAAGCAAGCCAACATTTTCATTTTTGTAATTATTTCCCCTCCACTACACCCTTAATAGAAACTTATGATCTGATGAGTATTAGAAGAAATATTAGAGTTCATTCTACATAAAAGAAAAATTGGAAGATGCCCAAATGAAAAGTGACTTAGTTCAGACTTTCACTGTATTAAATCAGGGTAGAGTCAATTCTGGTTCTCTGATTTCTAACCCAGTCTCACTTCAGCTGCCACTCACACAGGCCCAGGGTTCTTTCTATTCCCAAACCTTATTTAAATACTGGCATTCATCCTAGAAAATGCCAAAGTAACATAAATCAATTATTATAAAAAAATTTCTAATCTCCCTTTCTTACTCTTTCTTAAATAATCTTTATTTCCCCAAATATAGCTCTTCTTGATTACAGGATTAGCTCCATCTCTCACTCAATGTAGGAAAATCCTCCTGGAATCCATCACACTGCGAACTTTAACAAAGACTCTCAAAAAGCAGCCTGATTTTGTCAAATGATAATTTTATCATACTAATCAGAAGAAAAGCACTTTGCATTGCTCTTAGTAAGGACTTCATTTCTCACCCAATTGTTTTATCTCTTACTTGGTTCTCTGCCACTAACCCAACCCTTCAACCGTACTGCTGCCAGAGTGATCTTTATAAAACGCAAACCTAACCATGTCACTCTCCTCTTAAATTCCATGTCAAATGACTCACTCAGCAAAATACTCAATGCTGTCATTATTTTTATTTCTAGCCAAATCTTCCACAATGCACCTAATATCCCCCAGACTCCACTTAGCCTTACCAAAAGTTTACTTTATTCCATAAACTTTACACTAGTATTTCTCAATCTTTCCCACTTGTCCCACATCTTTAAAATTATTTGAATTTCAAATAAATTAATTAATTTTTTAGAATATCAATATACTGGATATTATACTGCTTAAAAATATATTTTAGCTTCTTATCATGACAGTTCAATATCTTCCTATTTTATACACTCTCTTCTCTAAATATATAGCAATTATAGATAAAACCACAAAAATATATCTCAGTTTAAAAAAGTAAGAATATCTGTATGGACCAGAAATGAAAGAACTCAAAATGAATGCAGGTAGAAGCCATAAGCCTACCGGGCTCCAGACTGAAAAGTAGGGCAAGATGACCAAGAGCTTTGTCCTATTAAATTAATTAAAGAAGGAGGTGTGTAGACTGCAGTGGCTCTAAAGCTTTAGTGGCCTATGTAAGCAAACCAAAATCTAAGTCTGTAATATATCAAGTTTAAGAACTAAATTTATGGACAAACCAAACACAAATAGTCAGCTAAGCCTTCCCAAAAAAAAGGTAACCACTTACTACAGCCAATCAAATAATTTCCTTGCTTTGCTTCCATATCTTCTCCATAAAAATCTTTCTCCTCTCTCCTGTCCATGGAGCGTTTCTAACTACTTCTGGCTTGGCACTGACCAATTTGAATCAGGTTTTGCTCAAATAAACCCTTATGATTTTTAATATACCTCAGGTCATCTTTTAACAGTACTGTTTTGGTAAAAGGCACTAAAATTGTTCCACTGTGGGTGACTGAAGCTAGCCTTCTAATTTAATTCAGACTCTAGGATGGAGTTCAGTGACGAGTCAAAGAAAGCTAAAGGAAATTGCTACTACCTATAGCTTCAGGTCTCAGTAAAAGACAAAAACAGTACCAGAAATAGCTTTCTTCTACCGTAGTGATCAGATCATTGATACTCGAGTATTATTGCCAGGTAGAAGCCTCAAAGTGCCATTATAATTTTTGGTTTGAACTGGAAATTCTGTGAAACCACACAGGGACAATCAAAAAGAAGGAGTGAGCACAACAGGAGAGAAAAGGAATTAAACAAAACTATTGCCCAATAAAAGTAAGCCTATAAACCAATTAAAAAAAAGCTAATATTGAGGAAGGCCCCTCACAAGTGAATAATCAGAACATAAATTTTACTCCAGTCAATTATACAATAGTGTAATAAGACTTTTGATACATATAAGTTTAGGACTTAGAATACTCATTCCACAAAAAAATAAAGGAAGGAATACTTTTTTAAAGAAAGGATTACTATTATATCACTTGTATTGACCATGATACTTGAGATTCTGGCCAATGAAGAAAACAAGAAAAATAAAGCACACAAATTAGAAAAGAAGAGGCAAAGCTACCTTTATTTGCAAATATATAGCATATATATTTACAAAGAAAATCAACAAGACTCTATAATTATTAGAACTAGTAAAGTTGAACAAGTTTACTAGATTAAAAACTGAACATACAAAATTTATTAGCTTTTCCATATGCTAGTAATAACTAGTTAAAAATATAACAGAAAAGTATTCATCCAGAATAGCAATATGAACTATAAAATATTGGGGCGCCTGGGCAGCTCAGTGTTTTAAAGCCTTTGCCTTCGGCTCAGGTCAGGGTCCTGGGATAGAGCACTGCATAGGGCTCCCTGCTCAGCAGAGAGCCTGCTTCTCTCTCTCCCTCTGCCTGCCATTCAGCTTACTTGTGTTCTCTGTCTCTCTGTCAATTAAATAAATAAAATCTTAAATTAAATAAATAAATAAAATACTTAAAAAATCTATCTAACAGGGGCACCTGGGTGGCACATTCAGTTGAGCATCCAACTCTTCTATTTGGCTCACGTCAGAATCTCAGGGTTCTGAGATTGCACCCTGCTTCAGGCTCCGCACTTAATGTGGAATCTGCTTGGGATTCTCTCTCCCTCTTCCTCTGCCACTCCCACTCATTATCCCTCTATCTCTAGCTCTAAACATAAATAAATAAATCACATATACATACATGTGTGTACATATACATGCATGTATGTACATATACATACATGTATGTATATGTGTCTGTTTATGTGATTTATTGATTTACATGTATATACATATACATACATGTATGTATATGTGTCTGTATGTGTGATTTATCTAAACATAAATAAATAAATCACATATACATACACATGTACATACATGTATATACATATATATACATGTATGTATATGTGTCAAAAGATTCCCAAACCTCTAGGATAAAATTATAAAGAGGAAATTTTTTTAAAAACTGTGTACAAAATGGAGACACATAAAATACACTATATTTACAAAACCAAAAACTCAATATCCAAAATAATCTATAATGTCAATGCTATTATAATCAGAATTCCAGCAAAGGTTTTCTTTTTCCCCCAGAAGTTAAAAAGTTTACCCTAAGATAAATGTTAAATATAGATGAACAACAGGATAACATTAGCCAAAACATTTTTTAAAGAATAAGGTAGAACTCAACATAATAGCTACTATGAATTGCTTTAGGAATATAGAATTCATACACCAGGGCATTATTGCACAGAAACAGCCACGTAAATAAAATGGAATAAAACAGATTGGACATGGACAGGCATATATGAAACTTCATGTGTAACAGAGATGACATTACAAAACTTGGGGGCAATGATGAACTACTCACTGAACAGTGCTGGAAAAATTAACTATCCATGTTGGGTGAAATTAGATCTTTACACCACATACTATATGTAAAAATCAATTCTATATGAATTAAAGCACAAAATATACAAAAAAAAACTTTAAGTATTTTGAAATTAATATAAGAGAATATTTTGGTGATCTTAGCATAAGAAAGGATTTATGGCATAAGATATGAAAAGCACAAATTCTAAAAAAATCTAGATAAATCTACCTATATTAGCATTCTGAACTTCTGCTCAAAAAAGGAAACCATAAACAAAAGTAATGGCCATAAAAACAATCATCAGGGGCGCCTGGGTGGCTCAGTGGGTTAAAGCTGCTGCCTTCGGCTCGGGTCATGATCCCAGGGTCCTGGGATTGAGCCCCGCATCGGGCTCTCTGCTCTGCGGACAGCCTGCTTCCTCCTCTCTCTCTCTGCCTCTCTGCCTACTTGTGATCTCTGTCTATCAAATAAATAAATAAATAAATCTTAAA
>ML112486.1:41104-67888 GCA_003697995.1 Taxidea taxus jeffersonii
CTGCTCTGCGGACAGCCTGCTTCCTCCTCTCTCTCTCTGCCTCTCTGCCTACTTGTGATTTCTGTCTATCAAATAAATAAATAAATAAATCTTTAAAAAAAAAAAATCATCAAACTGTGGAATGAGCCAAGATGCCCTTCAATAGATGAATGGATAAAGAAGATATGGTCCATACATACAATGGACTATTATGCCTCCATCAGAAAGGATGAATACCCAACTTTTGTATCAACATGGACAGGACTGGAGGAGATTATGCTGAGTGAAATAAGTCAAGTGGAAAGAGTCAATTATAATATGGTTTCACTTACTTGTGGAGCATAAGGAATAACATGGAGGACATTAGGAGAAGGAGAGGAGAAGTGAGTTGGGGAAATCAGAGGGGAAGACGAACCATAAGACTGTGGACTCTGAGAAACAAACTGAGGGTTTTGGAGGGGTGGGGGGGTGGGGGGCTGGGTGAGCCTGTGGTGGGTATTAATCAGGGCATGTATTACATGGAGCACTGGGTGTGGTGCATAAACAATGAATCTTGGAACACTGAAAAAATAAAATAAAATTTTATAAAAGATATTAAATTGTTTATAATTACAAATGTGTAAGAATAGTTTAAAGAAGACATGAATACATTAAAGATAAAATTCTGAGGAACTATTACTTCTGGGGAAGGAAGAAAGAGATGTAGAATTACTAATGATAAATGGGGAACCCTCCCAAAATAATGTGAAGCAAATATAGCAAAATTTTAAGTTCCAATAAGACTTACGATCAGAGATAAAATAGATTTATAAACATTATTATAAAAAGCCATAATACATTAAGTATAAAACATATTAAGTATGTTTTTAAGACTCTTGGCAAGAAAAATAAATCAAAGTAAGATTAATTTTTTCAAAGATTTTATTTATTTACTTGACAGACAGAGGTCACAAGTAGGCAGAGAGGCAGGCAGAGAGGGAGAGGAGGAAGCAGGCTCCCCACGGAGCAGAGAGCCCGCTGTGGGGCTCGATCCCAGGACCCTGGGATCATGACCTGAGCCGAAGGCAGAGGCTTTGACCCACTGAGCTACCCAGGCGCCCCAGTAAGATTAATTTTAAATATGATATTCTGAAATAAATCCTCCACCCTATTCTACCAACTTGCTTCATAGGTAAAAATCCTTGCTGTAGAATTTCTTCTGGCTCCATATCTCTGCAATGGTATTCTATCTGCCTAGGATTCCTCAGCTATTTGAGCTTGTTGGAAATTTTATACTTCTCCATAAATAATTCAGCTGAAATGTAAGCTCTTTTAGATAGCCTTTCTCAATCTTAGCAACCCACACCCAAGCCAATTAGTTTCAGTGCTGCAGCTCTTAGAAGTCTGTCCCTACCTCTACCATGTATTTCAATCCTCCATTTACATGTCTGTAAGCCCTCATAAGAATGTCTGATTCTTCTTCATAACGTCAGAACCGAACACATGCTGGCACATTATAGGCACTCTGCCAATGCTTAATACATGATAAAGGTGAACTAGAACTACTGAAGGAACAGGACTATCCCTGTCAATCAGTAACTTATAGGCATAAAATTCAGATATCTACAATCCTGTCATCACAAATTATCACTACAAGGGCATACACAAGAGAAATCCCATTTATCCTTTCCTTACCTCCTGCCTCATTCTTTGTTGCCCCCAGCCTATCCAGGTCATGCCTCCCGCTCTTCTAAGTACTTCTAAATCAGAGATTTAAAAAGCCAAAAAATGGACCAGAAATCTTCTCATAACGATCCTATCACTTCTTCCAGGTCAGCCCATACCCTGGAGGTAATAGCACAGCCTTACAATCTCAAATTTAAACCTGATGATCTACTCTTGTTTCTCTAAGTGTCACAAACTATTTGGATTAGGTGGTGCCTCTGGGTTCAAAGACTTCACAGCTAACATGGCTGTGATTTCCTATGTGTGGAAGAGACCAGTTCTGATTCACCAAAACCACATGAAGACCAACAGTCCAGGTGCCACTAAAGCCTCATCTTGGAGGAGCCAGCACTGCTTGCAGCTGCACTTCTTTATTTCACACATCATTTGGTCTGATATACTTCACATAATAGTAAGATTAGGATAGCTCACTATTATATAGCACTTACTATGCAATATATATATTAAATAAATACACATACATTCAATCTTTACAACAAAACAAATGTTGATTCTATTATTACCCACCTTACACAAATAAGAAAAGTGAAACAATTTTTTAGTTTACTCTGAGTCACATAGCTTAGAATTAAGGGGTAGGGCTATGTGTACTCTGCCCAAAATGCTATACAATAAGTCAAAAGGACAGTCATAATTTTTACCTGGTTGTGTACATACCTAAGCTGTCATTTCTCCCTGATAGGTAGGTGGGGGGAAGCACATAATATGTAAGAATTAGAATAATTAAAATGTTAGATACACTTCTTAAAAATGAACTACGGCCCTGAAAGAGAAAGTAGCCTAGCCAAGGTCACATCATGGTGGGAAGCTATGCATCATTAGGTCATTACAATGTTCTTTAGTATCCTACTTTGAAGCTCCCTTTATAGGTTTTAGCAGAAGACTTTAGATTTCTGTCCTAAAATCCATCATAGTTTCTTTTAGTAAATGTCACTTCTGGGTAGTTGGACAAGTTGCCTCTTTTGATACAAATCTTGGGGTTCAAGTATATTTATTACAAGCTATATGTCATAACCACCTCATTAAGCTAAAAGCTCTTTCTAAAACTAGTAACCAAATGTTTTGTATGTGATGCTAGGATAACTAGGGTTGACAAGTGGAAGTAAATCACTCTAGGGACTTAACCCTAGGAATCAAAATTTCATATTGGAAAAAATCAATTTTTAAAAGTAAAAGGTTGTCAAACCACATGGAACATTACAGCCAAAGAATGAACCTTAATGTGTGTGATTTTTTTAACCAAAGAAATAAAAGAAATAAATAGTTGGAGAGATATTATGTATTCATGGATAAGACAATACTGTTAAAATAACAGTTCCTCCCAAATTAATCTATAGATTCAACGGAATCCTAGTAAAAATCCTAGCAAGTAACTTTCTGCATGTCAATAAACTTTTTCTAAAATTTAAATGGAGACGCAGAAGTCACAGAATAGCCAACATAATATTGGAAGAAAAGAACAAAGTTGAAAGATTCAGATTACTTGACTTCAAAACTTCTATAAAGCTACAGTAATCAAGACATTGTGTTATTGACAAGAATAGACAAACAGATCAATGGAACAGATTAAAGATCTGGAAATAAACCTACACAAATACAGGCAACTAATCTTTGACAAAGGAAGCAAAGGAAAAACTGTTTTCCAGCAGTCTTTTCAACAAATGGGTCTTGGAAAAACTGGACATCCATTTGCAAAAAAATTAATCTAGACAGAAATTATATTCTTCAACAGAATTAACACAAAATAGGTCACAGACATAAATATAAGACACAAAACTAAAAAATCCTAGAAGATACACTAGGAGAAAATCTCAGTGACATTGGGAATGGTGATGACTTTTAAGATACAATGCCAAAAGCACAATCCATGAAAGAAAGAGCTAATAAGCTGGAATTCATTAAAATAAAAACTTACAGGAAAAAGAAAACAAAACAACCCCCCCAAAACAATAACAACAACAACTTCTGCTCTGCAAAAGACATATCTGATAAAGGTCTGTTACCTAAAATACTCAAACTCTTGAAGTTCAACAATAATAAAATGGGCTACCTTATTAAAATTTAGGCCAACAACCTGAACAAATACCTCACCAAAGAAGATTTACAGGTGCCAAATAAATTTGTGAAAAAGATACTAAAAATCATGTATTTAGGGAATTGCAACTTAAAATAAGATACTACTACATACCTATTAGAATAACCAAAATCCAAACCACCACACCACCAAACACTGATAAGGACCTGGAGCAACAGGAACTCCCATTCACTGCTAGTGGATATGCAAAATACTACAGCCACTTTGAAAGACAATTTGGCAGTTTCTTACAAAACAAAACCCACTCGTACCACATGATCCAGCAATTACACTCCTTTGTATTTACCCAAAGGAGTTGAAAGCTTAATGTCCACACAAAATTATGCACATGGATATTTTATAGCAGCTTTATTCATAATTGCCAGAACATGAAAGCAACAAAGACACCCTTCAGTAGGTGAATGAACTAATAAACTATAGTTTACCCAGACAATGGACTATTATACAATACTAAAATTAGATGAGCTCTTAAGTCATGAAAAGATATAGAAGAACTTTAAATGCAAACTGCTAACTGGAAAAGGCCAACCTGTGAAATCTACCTGCTATATAATTCCAACTATAGAACATTCTGGAAAAGACAAAACTATGAAGACAATAAAAAGATCAAAGGTTCTCAGGGGTTGGGAGGTAGGGATGAAAAGTCAGAAAAACAGGATTTTTAGGGCAATGAAACTACTTTGTGTGATATTATAATGGAAGACACATGTCACTACACATTTGTCCGAACCCATAAAACATAAAATACCAAGAGTGAACAGTAACAAAAACTAGGGATATTTGGTGATAATTATGTGTCAACATAGGTTTGATTGTAACAAATGTACTTTCTGGTGTGGAATTCTGATAGTCCTATAGAATGAATGTGTCCCCCCAAAATTCCTATATTGAAACCTAATCCCCAATGTGGCAGTATTTGAAGACAAGAGTTTCTGAGAAGTAATTGGCTCTGCCCTCATGAATAAAATATGTGTTTTTTAAAAAGAGGCGCTACGGAGCTCCCCCATCCCTTCTGCCTTGTGAGGCTACAGCAAAAAGACAGACATTTATGAACGAGGAAGCTGTTCCTCATCAAACACCAAATCTACTGGTGCTTTGACCTTGGAATTCCTAGTCTCCACAACTGTAGAAAATAAATATCTGTTGTTTATAAGACATCCAGGCTATGGTATTTTTGTAATGGTGCCAGGATGAACTAAGATAGAGGGAGAAGCTGTGAAGACAAGAAGTATATCAGAAATCTCTGTCAGAAGATTCCTATCAGAAACCTTCTGCTAAACTTTTTTATGAACCTAAAACTACACTAAAAAATTAAGTCCACTAATAAAACTATCTAAACCCACAGAATTTTATGGCACAAAATGTGAACCTGAATGTACACAAATTTTTAAAAACTCAATTAGAAGGCAGGGAACCCAGGATGGAATACAGAATGACAAAATAATATAACTGTATTATGAATGACATAACATTGTTGATGACAATGGTGCTGTCCTAAGCAAAGTTGGAAATAAGAGCAGGCTGTAAGACTAAAGAAAAAAGAAAATGTAAATAGGCATACTCTTCTTGGTAAAGTTATTTCCCATGGGGATACAGGTTCACAACTCTGAAACACCTGTACAAGTATCCTATACTGAACAAACAAGTAGACGGGTGGCAGATGGTAGGAGCCAAGTTTCTCTCTGTTGGAGGAGGACATAAACAAGGAGGGAAGACTAAAATAAACCATGTGATACTAAACTAGAATTGAAGACATCAGAATCTATATTACTGTAATATAGATGGATAAATACAGAATTAGTTATAGGTATACATTGTTAATATACATACATTTATTTCCAAGCTCTGTCCACTGATAGGACCTAGAAGCAACGTCACCCCCGGAACAACAAGCATACCCAGCATGCACATCTTGGTTTCTAATACCACTGTCCAATAAAAGGAACCAGAACTTCTTGGAATAAGTGCTGATTCAAGGGTTGAAATAGAGAATATACAAGATGGGTCTGGAGCATCTCCTAATGCTGGAAAATAAGGAAGTGCTCAAAAAAACAATGAGGGTTAAATCAAAGACACAGGAACCAACTAAAAGAGCTGCTAATCACCAAAGCTGGAACAATCTGAGTAACCAAATAAAGTACTATCAGATTATAACTCAAAATATAAATTAACTATAAGTTCACATAGAGATAAATGAATAAATAAATAGGGGAAAAGAGACAAATCTCCTATGCAGAATTTCAAATAATTTGTACATAAAGCAGGTGGAGCATTAACTCTTCATTCTTTATGTGTGGGCTGCACATAGTGACCTTCCAAAGAGGATGGAAGGGTTAATATATGTAAAGGTATTTGAGTTACTTCATAAAGAAGAATCTGGACAAATACTAGTTTAGACAAGTGATTAAAGTTAACATCATAGTTAATCATATGAACTCTTCACATGTGATGTGAATGGCTCGTTAGCTCTCTGTGGTCTTCTTCCCCAAAACCAATAACCCCCATCTAATCACAACAAAAAGAGACAAATTCAAATTGAGGGACATTCTTTTTTTTTTTTTTAAGATTTTGTTTATTTATTTGACAGAGAGAGATCACAAGTGGGCAGAGAGGCAGGCAGAGAGAGAAAGAGAAGCAGGCTTCCCGCTGAGCAGAGAGCCTGATGCGGGGCTCGATCCCAGGACTCTGGGATCATGACCTAAGCTGAAGGCAGATGCTTAATGACTGAGCCACCCAGGCACCCCAAACTGAGGGACATTCTAAAAAATGCCTGGCTACTACTCTTAAAATTGTCAATGTCATCAAAACTTAAGAAAGGATAACAAATTCTGAGACAGAAAAAAGAACATTAGTAAAAACTAAGAAAATATGAATTATGTATGGGCATTAGTTAATAATAATGTATAAATATTGATTAATCATAAAAAAATAGTATACTAATGTAAGATAGTAACTATAGAAGAAACTGGGAATAAGTATACAGAACATCTGCACACTATCTTTGTAACTTCTCTCTAAATTTAAAACTATTTGGGGGGGTGCCTGGGTGGCTCAGTGGGTTAGGGCCTCTGCCTTCAGCTCAGGTCATGGTCTCAGGGTCCTGGGATTGAGCCCCACATCAGGCTCTTTGTGCAGCGGGGAGCCTGCTTCCTCCTCTCTCTCTGCCTGCATCTCTGCCTACTTGTGATCTCTGTCTGTCAAATTAGATTAAAAAATAATAATTAAAAAAAATCTTTAAATTTAAAACTATTTTAGGATAGAAACAATTGAAATGTCTATCAACAGATTAATGAATTAAAAACTGTGGTATATACATATGATGGTATATTATTTAAGGCCTAAAAATGACTGAGATACTGATACATGCTAAAACATGGATAAATCTTGAAACAATCATACTGGGTGAAAGAAGCCAAACCCAAAGTTCATATACACTACTTCATTTATGTGAAATATCCAGAATAGGTAAATCTATAGTGACAGAAAGTATAACGAGTTTGCCAGAGGCTGTGGCAGGAAGTGGTGGGGGGGCGGGGTATGCAGGTAGGGAGGAGTAGGGTTTACAAAAGTTGAAAAGTAATTACCTAATGAGTATAAGATTTTATTTAAGGAAGATAAAAATACTTTGGGACCAGATAAAGATAATAGTTTCACAGCACTGTAAATGTAATAAATGCCATTGAATTATACAATTTAAAACAGCTAAACTTGTATTTCTGGCTTTTACTTTGATTCAAAAAGTTTATCAATGTAAACACATCTAAAACTATTTTAAGTAGAAAGCTTATTTTTAGAAGTAGAAAGCGGCAGTACTTTTTCCTTATTTTTTTTAACAATCAGTAATACTATTTTCTTGCAAAACTCTTTTTTTTATAATTTTTTTAAGGATTTTATTTATTTGACAGACAAAGCTCACAAGTGGGCAGAGAGGCAGGCAGGGTGGGGGGGGGGGCAGGCTCCCAGCTGAGCAGAGAGCCCGATGCGGAGCTCGATCCCAGGACCCTGAGACCATGACCTGAGCCGAAGGCAGAGGCTTTAACCCACTGGGCCACCCAGGCGCCCCCTTTTCTTGCAAAACTCTTAAGTAATCTATCATAGAAGTTAAATCATGAACATAAGGGAATATATGTATTCAAAGCTATGTCATGATAGTGAGAGGTTTAAGAAGTCATAGAATCTGAAAAAAACTCAGTGAAATGACCCTAATCTAATAGGCAAAGGAAGTGTATTCAAGTCCTGGTTCTGGCATTAACTAGCTCTGTGACCTTGATCAATTCTACTCTCTTTTGTGGATCCAAAATGTTTCATATTTAAAAATAAAGATTATGCAACTAAATGACTCAGTTCTAACACTCTCTGATTCTATCTTATTGGAAAGAATGTCTTATTCTACTTTGTTTTAATTTTCTGACATGCCTATAGGAATTCTGCAACCAGAGCCTATATGAGCTGCCTGTTCATCTGATTACAAGTGAGGTGATGTTCAGAGCCTAATGTGGGGAAAGGTGGAAGAAACAGACATTCTCATGAACTGCTGGAAAGAGTATAAACCAGTACCATGATTCAAGTGAGTCACTGGCAATATATAACCATAAATAAATAAATAAATATCCTTTGACTCAGCAGCCTTGCATCTAGGAATGTGTTCTAAGAAGATAAGTATGCAGAGCTAAATACACAAAAAAAGTGTATAATAATCATGAGTAAGAAAGAGCATAAATATCCTTGAATAAGAAACAAGTTAATTTAGGAGACACACAGAGTATAATACAATGCAGCCATTAAAAATAAGGCTTATCAAAAAAAAATAACAGGTATAATTCTAAAATATATTACTGAGTATGGAAAAAAACAAAAGGCAATCTACTGAATTGGAGAAGATATTTGAAAATGATATATCTGATAAGGGCAATATCCAAAATGTATAAAGAACTTCTACAACTCAACACCAAAAAAACACAAATAATCCAATTAGAAATGGTCAGATAATGTAAATAAAAACATTTTTAAAAAGTGGACAGAAGGTCTAGACAACTATTTGTTCAAAGAAGACATACAGGGGTGGCTGGGTGGCTCAGTGGGTTAAGCCTCTGCCTCCTGCTCAGGTCATGATCCCAGAGTCTTGGGATCAAGCCCCTCATCGGGCTCTCTCCTCAGTAGGGAGCCTGCTTTCCTTTCTCTCTCTCTCTGCCTGCCTCTCTGCCTGCTTGTGATCTCTGTCTGTCAAATAAATAAATAAAATCTTAAAAAAAAAAAAAAGACATACAGATGGCCAAAAGACAAATGAAAAGATGCTCCATATAGTTATATCAGGAAAGTACAAATCAAACCACAATGAGATTCCACCTTACACCAGTCAGAATAACTAGTATCAAAAGAACAAGAAATAATAGGTGTTGGCAAGGATGTAGAGAAAAGGGAACCTTTATGTGCTTTGGTGGGAATGTAAATTGGTGCAACCCCAGTGGAAAACATATGGAGGTTATTCAAAAACTTGAAAACAGAAATACCATATGATCCTGGAATTTCACTAGTAGGTATTTACCAAAGAAAATGAAAACACTAATTCAGAAATATATAGGCACTCCATATTTATTGCAGCATTATTTACAATAGCCAAGCTATGGAAGCACCTGCATCCACTGATAGACGGACAAATAAAGCAATTGTGACAGATATATATGACATATGTATATATATATATACACATATATTTATGTGTGTGTATATATATATGTATAAAATGGAATATTACTCAGACATAAAAAAGAATAAGATCTTGCTAATTGCAACAATATGAATGGATCCAAGAGGTTATTACAATGAGTGAAATAAGTCAAACAGAGAAAGACAAATACCATATGATTTCACTTCTTTGTGGAATGTAAAAAACAAAACCAATGAATAAACATAAGCCCTGTAACACTGAAGTGCCGCAGCTTTATAGTTAGATCTAGGTTTAAATTCCAGCTCTGCCAAGTACTAGCATTATCACCTAAGCTTATTGATCCATAAAATAAAAACAAATACAATTTATAGTAATTCATAAGTTTTCAAAGAATATATGTAAAGCATCAAGCATTGCACTGGATTCATAGGAGGAATTCAATAGAGTAAAGCATTTATAATGTTACTGCTGTTACATTCACAATTATACTGAGTTCTATTAATTGCACCGCTATGGTATTATATCCTGTTTCAGTACGGCAATGATACCAATGGATTCTCATGGGAATCCTAATCCTATTACAAATTCTAAGGCACAAATTGAATTTCAACTAACAACACTTGAAAGCTATTGGCAAGGGTTTTTTTTTTTCCAATCTAATATGATACTATATGTTAATTCAACAGAATTTAAATAAACTTGAAATTTCAAAAATAATAAAATAAAATCCCATACACTACCTGCTCACAAATTCAGCCCCATCTGTAGCTTCCCATTAGGAATAATGCTGAAACAACAAGCTAGAAATAAGTGTCACAAGAAATATCAAAGCATACCTCTCAGAATCACTGAATATCAAATAAGCGTAATTCCAGAGTACAGAGAAATACCAAGAAAAAAATGTATTTCCTAAAGCTAGACCCACATAACTTATAGGTAAAGCTATCAGGAATTATTAAAGACCATCCTTTCATATTACAGTTCATTAGTCAGTCTCAGGGAGATTGTCAAATGTGAAGTCAAAATATTACATAAACCTTTTATCTATCCCACTGATATTTAAGAAAAAAAAATCCTAAAAACATAGGTAAACATTTTCTGATTACAAGTATAACAACAGATGAATGCACTCATGATAAAATAAAATAGACACCCTAAATTCTACTATGCAAAGAAAATCTTTGCTAAAATCTGGGGGTATACTTTTCATGTCTTTTTCTATAAATATTCATTTTTTCATGTGGTTGAAATCAAACTATATAGAGAATATCACAGCCTTATTTCACTTAATATTGTATCCTATCGGTATTACCTATCTACCGCTGCACAATGAATTAATTCAAAGCTTAGTAGCTTAAAACAACAAATATTTAACTCATATCACAGCCTCTGTGCGTCTCTAGGAAAAAACCTTTCCTACCTTGGGTTTCTGCTGAGTGACAATATCTTTGACCCCTTATAAAAGCCCTATTTTTGATTGAGAGGATTGGTGAGGCATACCCTTAAATTGTTTAGAGGGCCTTTTGTCTAACAGTACTTTAATCATTGATCTTTCTTAGATCTCAACAAAGGATTTTACAGTCACATCCTCAGCTTCATCTCAACCAAGTTTTTCTGAAAGAATCCTGGTATGTATCTTTACCTGGAAAGATTAATTTTAGAATCATTTGTCATCTGAAAAGACAGAATTTAAACCATCAAGTCCTGGTTCTTTCATGTTTAATAATGCTTCCTTAGTTTCTCTCTCTCTTCCCACATTAAGCAGCAAGAAGAAACCAGGCAGCCCCTCAATATTCTGCATAGGAATTTCCTTAGCTACATTAACTCAGGTCACTTAGTGCATTTTCTACATTCCACATAACTGCAGTGACAGTGTTGCTAAGTGTTCCATCACTACATAACAAGAATTCTTTTTCCTCCCATTTCCAATAAGATTTTTTTCACTTTCCTTTATGTTTTTGCCTGAAGCCTTCTAAAATGTAGTCTTGTTTCTACAATTTCTTCAGTTCTATACAAGATTTAACTAAAATGCTACTTAAAGTTCTGTGATAACGGAATAGAGAGGTTAAAGAGATCCAGTCCAGCCTAAGTATAGAGACCTTTTTGAACAAAGAGAAAGAAGTACACATCATAAAGTATAACCTAACCTAGGCTCACCTTAATAAAGACTAAAACCAAGCCCAGACAAAAACCTAAGGAAGAATAGAGTTTGAAGTTTGAGTCCTCTGTCAGAAGTTCCCCAATTTACCCACAGGTTTGGTAGTTTAGAAGGACTCCAAAGACTTAGAATAAGTTAGACCCTGAAAAGAATACTTTTATACTGAAAAGGCACAAATCAAAATGAGCAAAGAGAAAACATACATGGGATGAAGTATTCAGGAAGTCAATCAAGCACAAGCTTCCAACAGTGACTCTCCCCATGGCATTATATTAAACACACTTAATTCTTCCACAAATTATTATAACAACATATAAAAAGTGTTATCTACCAGGGAAACTTGCTTGAGCCTAGGAATCCAGACTTTTTTATGGTAGTCAGTCACTGAAGGAAAGCATACATTCACCATAAACAAAATATTTTACCTACGCTATCTAGGTAAGCTTACACAGCGTTCTGTACTAGCAACAAGCATGTAAAAAATTCTTATCAGACCTTCCAACAGCATTCTAGGAACCAGCCAAAGGTCAGTCATAAAACAGATGCTTTGTTATTGTAAAAGGTTTAAGAAATTCATGCCTGCTTAACTCTTCCTTACACAAGTGCTAACTTAGAGGACTGGTTTATCACCTTGAACTTAGATTAACTTAGTTAAATTTACAAGTTTATATAAGTTCAAGGTGATAAAAACCATTAGAACCGGTAACTCGATCAAAAAGTCATCTCTTAAGAGGATGAAAAGAGAAACAAGAGCTTCTATAATAAAAAATGTAGTCAATAGAGACTAACACTGAGAAGGCCCAGATTTTGGCTTTAGTAAACAAAGAAAATATTATAAATATATTCAAATAGCTAAAGGAAAATATTTCAAAGAATTTAAGAAAGATATGGTCTTCAGAGTGAACATAGAGAAAATTAAATTGGAAATTGAGATCTATAAAAAAAACTGAAGGGAAATTGTAGAATTAAAACCTACAATGCTGTAAATAAAAATTACACTGAATACATTCAACATCAGATTGAAAATTTCAGAATAAAGATACAGCATTTAAAAATATTTTACCTAAATGTAGAAAAATGTATTTTTCTTAAATTAACAAGCTTCAGAAGCCCATGGGAAAATAGCAAATATGTAATAGGAGTTTCAGAAAGAAAAGTGAATAAAAATGTATAAGAAATAATATTCAAAGAAATAAGCCTTAAATTTTGCCAAATTTAATGAAAACCAACAATTACAGATCTAAGAGGCTCCGTAAGTCCCAAGCAGTATAAATAACACAAATATAAAAAGTCCAACCTAGATATATCACAGTCAAATTGCTTAAAACAAATGATACAATGGGGCGCCTGGGTGGCTCAGTGGGTCAAAGCCTCTGCCTTCGGCTCAGGTCATGATCCCAGGGTCCTGGAATTGAGCCCTGCATTGGGCTCTCTGCTTAGCAGGGAGCCTGCTTCCTCCTCTCTCTCTGCCTGCCTCTCTGCCTACTTTTGATCTCTGCCAAATAAATAAATAAAATCTTTAAAAAAAAATGATAGAAAAAATCTTAAAAGCACAGAAAAGACACTGCATACAGGAGATCAGTAAAAGGGGTAACAAAGAGTTCACTTCTCATCAGAAACAATGAAGATTATAAGACAATGAAATAATATCATTAGTGTTAAAAAACAACAAAAAAAAATATTTCAACCCAGAATTCTGCATCAAATCAAAAACAGAAGTAAAATAAAGACAATTTCATATAAACAAAAGCTGAGAGAATTTAGTGCAAGAAGATGCAGATTTGCACTATAAGATATACTAAAGGATGTTTGGGGGTTGACAGAAACTCAAATCTAGGGGCGAATGGGTGGCTCAGTGGGTTAAGCCTCTGCCTTCAGCTCAGGTCATGATTGGGATCCTGGGATCCAGCCCCGCATCCAGCTCTCTGCTCAGTGGAGAGCCTGCTTCCTCCTCTCTCTCTCTGCCTGCCTCTCTGTCTACTTGTGATCTCTGTCTGTAAAATAAATAAAATCTTTAAAAAAAAAAAAAGAAAGAAGCTCAAATCTACAGAAGAAAAGCTGTACATAAACCTGAATATACAGTAAAGAATAAGAAAAAGTAGAAATGGTAGATAACTGGTTATATATTTTTAAGCTATATTATTATTCAATAATTTTCTTAAGCCAACTGACTGAAGCCTAAACATTAACATTATAAGTAGGAGTTTATAATGCACAAAAAACTAAAATGTATAATAAGAATACCCAAAGGATAGGGACCAGGCAGATAAATGGAGTGAGACTATTCTAAGATGTATAAAGTTTATAAAATGGGAATTGTTAGGTATCAAGTGTTGAGTCTAAAGGGAAGTATGACACAGAAAGTATGAAGTATAAGTGGTACAAAAGGATGCATACCATTAGCCATAAAGCAACCACCATAAATACATACATACACACATACAGACATAAAAGAAGGTATAGGTAAAAGCCAACAGAGAAAATAAAGTGGAATAATATATGCATATACATTTATACATGTTAAATAATATATAAATTGTGAAATCAAGGAAAATTTCTGCCTTAGTTTACTTCAACTTTAAGCCCATTACAATTTCAACTAAAATCTTCCTCTTAAATGTACTGTATTACTTTATCAGAAATCAGATCATGTTGTTCTCCTACCTAAATCTTCTCAATAGTTTCCCAATGCACATCAAATAAAACACAAAGCCTTTACTATAACCCATGAGACACTGCATGATCTAGTCCCTGTCAGTCTACCTTTCTTGTTTCACCTTTACCACTCCTTTACCTAATGCACTCTCCTCTTTTCAGTTCCTAGAACAAAACGTTACCTGCATCAAGACCTGTTTCCATGCTGTCTCTTTCCCTGCCTTCTCATGGATGCCTCTTTATCTTTCAGATCTCAGCTCAATGCTTACCTCATTACAGAAGTATCTCTTCACTATTCAAAAACTTTCCATGAAATTTCTACCACTGAATTTTCTTTATTTCCTTCATAGCACTTCTCACAATATGCAATTATACATATTTGTTAACTTCTTACTGACTTTATCCCACCAAACTTGAGCTCACAAAGAATAGTAAACAAATGCTTTCTGTTCACTCAGATATACACCATGCCTAGCATTGTGCATGAAACATAGAATGTACTCAATAAATTTGTGTTAAATAAAAGATATATGTAAGTACCCACAACACAAGAGGCTACCAGTAAATTTTCTCTTTCTGGAACAACCACAAGCAATACTGATAAAATTTGCATGCCCAGTATCATTATGGACATATTCTCCTGAGTAATTTCATCATTTTTCTTCCTTTTTATAACATGCTGGTATCACATCTTAAAAAAGCAAGTGCAGGGGTGCCTGGGTGGCTCAGTGGGTTAAGCCGCTGCCTTCGGCTCAGGTCATGATCTCAGGGTCCTGGGATCGAGCCCCACATGGGGCTGTCTGCTCAGCAAGGAGCCTGCTTCTCTCTTTCTCTCTCTCTGCCTACTTGTGATCTCTCTCTGTCAAAAAAATAAATAAAATCTTCAAAAAGAAAAAAAAAAGCAAGTGCATTGTCTGAGAGGATTCTCACTGGCTTTAACGCAGTCAAGGTTATATATCAGAAATAGCATTAGCAGATGAAAAACAACAATAACAACAAAATCTGCTCATTTATATTTATACTACAAAATACCTATTTAACATAGTTTCCTGATAGAGAATAAAATTTAGTAAAAATCAGCAACTACCCAAAACTCAAGGTCTATAACTGGTGCTAACGGGAGAAATAAAAATGTACATACTTAAACCATGAGTAAGAACAGACATTTCTGCAAAGAAGACATCCAGATGGCCAACAGACACATGAAAAAGTGCTCCACATCACTGGGCATCAGGGAAATACAAATCAAAACCACAATGAGATACCACCTCACACCAGTCAGAATGGCTAAAATGAACAAGTCAGGAAATGACAGATGCTGGCGAGGATGTGGAGAAAGGGGAACCCTCCTACACTGTTGGTGGGAATGCAAGCTGGTGCAACCACTCTGGAAAACAGCATGGAGGTTCCTCAAAACATTGAAAATAGAGCTACCTTATGACCCAGCAATTGCACTACTGGGTATTTATCCTAAAGATACAAACGTAGTGATCCAAAGGGGCACGTGTACCCGAATGTTTATAGCAGCAATGTCCACAATAGCCAAGTTATGGAAAGAACCTAGATGTCCATCAACAGATGAATGGATAAAGAAGAGGTGGTATATATATACGATGGAATACTATGCAGCCATCAGAAGAAATGAAATCTTACCATTTGCGACGACATGGATGGAACTAGAGCGTATTATGCTTAGCGAAATAAGTCAACTGGAGAAAGACAACTACCACATTATCTCCCTGATATGAGGAAGTGGAGATGCAACGGGGGTGGGAGTTAAGGTGGTAGGAAAAGTAAAAATGAAAGAAGATGGGATCGGGAGGGAGAAAAACCAAAAGAGACTCTTAATGTCATAAAACAAACTGAGGGGGGTGGGGGGAAGAGGGGTTGGGTGAGGGTGGTGGGGTTACATCATATGTTTAAATAAAGCTTAAATAAAGTAAAAAAAACAAAACAAAACAAAAAAAAAAACAGATTATATATAAGAGAAGAAGCATTTAAACTCTGAAGGGTAGCCAAACAGTAGTTTGTGGTGATGAAAAGAAACAGAAGAGTTTGGTCCCTTAATTTTATAAATCACTTATGGAAATGAATAGAAAATCACTGATAGGAAAAGAAAGCTAGATGCTTGACACAGCTCCATTGGCAAGCAATATATCTGGCCTTTCTACATTTGTTTGGTAAATGAATCAATTCCATCCTTTCTTACCCCAGGCTGTTATCATATTTCATCTGAACTATTAAAATGCTCTCACTGGTCTCCAAGATGCAAGCCTCATCTAACCATGAATACCAAATCTCCAAACTGCCTCAATGCCAATCTTTCTGTTAAAAACGAAAGAGGAATATGATATAAATTCAAAAGGTAAAGGCATAAAACAGATTTAAACCCTAAGTCAATTAGTTTTCAGTCTTCTCAATATTGACAAATTAATCTTATCAGACTCAAATTTCTCATCTGAAATAAGTTGCTGTGGCTGATGTCGAAGAGGTTACTGCCTATGTTCTCCTCTAGGACTTTGAAGAATCCAAAGGCAAGGGAAAAAAAGCAAAAATGAAGCTTCTGCACAACAGAGGAAACAGTCAACAAAGCAAAGAGGCAACCCACAGAATGTGAGAAAATATTTGCAAATGACATTATAGATAACTTATATCAAAGATCTTAAAACTTCTCAAACTCAACACCCAGAAACAAATAATCAACTCAAAAAATGCACAGAAGACATGAACAGACACTTCTCCAAAGAAGACATACAAATGGCTAACAGACACATGAAAAAATGTCCATCATCATTAGCCATCAGGAAAAAGTCAATCAAAATCACATTGCGATGTCACCTTACACCAGTTAAGATGGCAAAAATTGACAAGGCAAGAAACAACAAATGCTGGAGAGGTTGTAGAGAAAGGGGAACCCTCTTACATTATTAGTGGGAATGCAAGGTGGCACAGCCACTTTGGAAAACAGTATGGAGATTCCTCAAAAAATTAAAAATAGTGCTACCCTATGACCCTGCAATTGCACTCCTGGGTATTTACCCCAAAGATACAGATGAAGTGAAAATAAGGGAAATACGCAACCCAATGTTCATAGCAGCAGTGCCCACAACAGCAAAACTGTGGAAGGAGCAGAGATGCCCTTCAACAGATGAATGGATAAAGAAGATGTGGTCTTCTTTATCCACAATGGAATATTACTCAACCATCAGAAAGTACGAATACTCAACTTCTGCATCAACATGGATGGAACTGGATGAGATTATGCTAAGTGAAATAAGTCAAACAGAGAAAGTCAATTATCATATGCTTTCACTTATTTATGGAACATAAGGAATAGCATGGAGGACATTAGGAAAAGGAAGGGAAAAATGGCGGTGGGGGGAATCAGAGGGGGAGATGAGCCATGAGAGACTATGGACTCCAGGAAACAAACTGAAGGTTTTAGAGGGGAGGGGGGCGGGGGGGGTGGATGAGCCCAGTGATGGGTATTAAGGAAGGCACGTATTGCATGGAGCACTGGGTGTTATATGTAAACAATGAATCATGGAACACTACATCAAAAACTAATGATGTATTCTATGGTGACTAATATAACATAATAAAAAAAATTCTCACTTTTTTAATATTAATAATCATATTCCTTTCAGGGGCATCTGGGTAGCTCAATCAGTTAAGCATCTGCCTTCAGCTTGGGTCATGATTTCAAGGTCCTGGGATTGAGCCCCATATTGGGCTCTCTGCACAACAGGGAGCCTGCCTGTCACTCTCCCCTGCCACTGCTCATGCTCTTTCTCACTTGCTCTCAAATAGATAGATAAAACCTTTAAAAAATATAATACTCATTTCATATGGCTATATTAAGCAGAAAATATTAGTGTTTATATAAAAGTCTTGAACAAGGTAAGGCACTCAATCTTTATTTGTTGCATAAATGAATATCATCCAAACAAATAATGAAAATCCATTACTCTCTATCCTTTTATTTACATTCAGAGCACTCATTATCACCTGAAATTTAAATAAGAATTTATTTAGGGGTGCCTGGGTGGCTCAGGTTAAGCCTCTGCTTTCAGTTCAGGTCATGATCCCAGGATCCTGGGATCAAATCCCACATCGGGCTCGCTGCTCAGCCAGGAGCCTGCTTCCCACCCCCCTCTCTGCCTGCCTCTCTGCCTACTTGTGATATCTCTCTCTCTGTGTCAAATAAATTAAAAAATCTTAGAAAAAAAAAGACTTTACTTATTTAATCGAAATTTATTTATTTAATTTAAATGAAATTTAAATAAGCATAGTGAAATTTAAACAAGCATATTTAAACTACGTATCATATATATAAGATACATAACTTAAATAATATATGTGTATGAACTAAAACATTTATAATATAATTTATTCATTTTTATACATATACATATGTTTATAGGCTATTTCCCCCACAAAAATATCAGGTCTATGAGAGCAAGAACATTGTCAATTTTGATGACAGCTACATTCTCAGATCCTGGAAACAATATGACACATAGCTGGTACTCAAAATTCCTGACTTTAATTTCTTCAGGTAATACACATCAACTATAGGATTAAGTCTAAACAGATTACCATGACATACAAGGCACTCCACCATTTAACACTAAATGGTTTTCCAGCATCTCTGACCACGCTCCTCCATAATTCTTAGTCCAACATACTCACTTCCTGTCTCAAACAAAATATGCTGAAGGGGCACCCAGGCAGCTCAGTCAGTTAAGCATCTGATTTTGGCTCAGGTCACCACCAGCTCATCTGGAATGAGCTCCAAGCCTCCAAGCTCAGTGGGGAGTCTGCTTATCCCTATCCCTCTTCCTCTCCCTCGGCCCCTCCCCCTGCTTGTATGGGCTCTGTCTCTCTCTCTCAAATAAATAAAAATCTTTAAAAAAATATGTTGAAGAAGTCCACAAGAGAAGATACTGCCTAACTTAGGATGATACAACAGAACCGAAGAAAAGCATACAAAATTCTGAAATACTTTGAAAGTAAAATCAATGGAACTTGCAGATACATTAAATGTCATGTGTGAGTAAATGGGAAGACTAGTTGACTCCTATATTTCTGGCCTAAGAAATTGTGTGAGAAGAAAAATGAAGTTGGGAGAATGGGTTCAAGGGGAAAATCTACCATTTTAAATCTCATTATTTTTGACATGTCCATGAGAGTCCAGGTGAAGTTGTCAACCAGATCACTGAACATGCAGTTAGTTAAGAAAGGAGGTCTAGATAGGAAATTTAAATTAGGAATTATAAATAGCTTGACAAAAGAGACAGAAAGAAGAAAAGGCCCAGGACCATAATCTGAGAAACTTTAACTCTTAGGATTTAAATAGAGGAAGATGATCCAATACAAAAGACTGAGAAGGAGAGTCTGTACCACTGAAGACAAACCAGGAGAATGAGTTATTGCACAGCCCAAGGAAGAAGACTGAATCAAGAAGGAGATGTGAGTCAATGATTTTGCAAGCCACTGAGATCAATTTTTATGAAATTAACTTAGCCATAAACTTAGCCATAAAGTGATCACTGATGATTTTGACAAGAACAGTTTCAGTGGAGCAGTAGAATGGAAAACAGATTCGAATGAGTTGAAAAAAAAAAAACTGGGCAGCAAGACAGTGGAAATAGTGTGACAGTGTTTGAAACACTCTGCTTCTTTAGAACACAGACTCTGCAAGTTGGAATAGAAAGATCATTACTACTAAAGTAAAAATATTATCAATGTTTTCCCAATTCACTAAAAAAAATTTATATACAGAATATTCTTATTTAAAAGTTTCTCTCATAGCATGAAAAAGGAAACTGCTTTAACCTGAATTAACCACATTTCAAGGTCTTCCAACAAACAAGAAGAGGGAATTTATTTTATACAATATTAATTTCAATTTACATAAGCAATTCATTTAAAAATCACATCACACCTTTGAGGTAAATATGATTTTCTCCATTTTAAGTGAGAAAATGATTTTCAAAGAGCTAGTAACTTGTTCAAGATTACACAGTAGCTGGTATTCAAAGAGCTAAGGATTCTAATCCTGACCAAGGAAATAGTAAAGTTTCTACTATACAGTATTACAAAGTAACTACTACCAATATTAAGGAATACACTCAAAGCATTTTTACTCACCTCTGTTTTAATACTTTCAATTTTAATTATTCACATACAGATACGTCTCTCTTCAATGCTTAGTAAAAATCTTGATTATATAAGTGATCTTATGTTTGTATCTTCATGCTCTTAACATAATGCAGGACTCATAACAGAAATTCACTAAATATCTGGTGAAACTAATGCTGGATGAAAGAATATATACGAGAACATCAATGGAGGATATCATCTATTATCCCAGGAGCATAAATATTAATTCACTCATGGCTATTCCATTTTAAGGTCTAGATAAGTACTGAGAATTCAATATAATTCACCAAATATTTACTGGACACTCATTGTGGTAGGTATTGTGTTAGATATTGAAAGTTAAAGGAAATTAATTCATAAAATAATAAGGCAAAACTCTCTGCCTTTCAGATGCTCATATAAAAAAACAGAAAATTTTTTTAAAAAGCTAAAATATGATAAATTGAGAAAAAGAAAAATATTGGGACAAAGAACAATTAAAGTAAGACTTCAATAGAATATTAAATATAAGATATAGTCATATAAACTGTCCCAAATATAGGAATTAAGCTGAGATTTTGTTAAGATATAGATGCATCATCTCAAGGTACATGAGAATTTTCAGTTAAATTTAAATCTTTTAAGTTTTCCTAAAAGTATTTTCTCAAATTTGGAAGCATTCACCATAAAAACAATGGTAGAACATTAAAAAAAAAAATCGATCATACCTGACCTCATAAAAATGTTAGCTCTCTCATGTAAAAAACATGATCATAAAATTCAAATATATCAAGCTAAGAAAAACACTGACCACAAAGATAATTAAGGCTTAATATTCTTTTTTTTAAAGATTTATTTATTTATTTGAGAGAGAGCACAAGTGGGAGGGGAGAGAATCTCAAGCAGACTCCACTCTGAGTACAGAGCCTGATGAGGGACTTTAACTTACAGCCCTGAAATCATGATCCTGCGATCACAGCCCTGAGACCATGACCCCAGCCAAAACCAAAAGTTGGATATTTAATCAACTGTGCAACCCAGGTTCCCCAACTAAGGCTTAGTATTCTTAAACAACAAATTTGGTGAGGATGTGGAGAAAGGGGAATCCTCTTACACTGTTGGTGGGAATGCAAGCTAGTACAGCCACTCTGGAAAACAGTATGGAGGTTCCTCAAGATGTTAAAAATAGAGCTACCCTACAACCCAGCAATTGCACTACTAGGTATTTACCCCAAGATACAGATGTGTGAAAAGAAGGGCCACATGCACCCCAATGTTCATAGCAGCAATGTCCACAATAGCCAAACTGTGGAAGGAGACGAGATGCCCTTCAACAGAGGAATGGTTAAAGATGATGTGGTCCACCACCAAACTGGGAAAGAGCCAAGATGCCCATCAACAGATGAATGGATAAAGAAGATACGGTCCATATATACAATGGACTATTATGCCTTCATCGGAAGGGATGAATACCCAACTTTTGTATCAACATGGACGGACTGGAGGAGATTATGCCGAGTGAAATAAGTCAAGCAGAGAGAGTCAATTATCATATGGCTTCACTTACTTGTGGAGCATAAGGAATAACATGGAGGACACTGGGAGAAGGAAAGGAGAAGAGAGTTGGGGGAAATCGGAGGGGGAGATGAACAATGAGAGACTGTGGACTCTGAGAAACAAACTGAGGGTTTTGAAGGGGACGGGAGTGGAAAGTTAGCTGAGCCTAGTGGCTGAGTATTAAGGAAGGCACGTATTGCATGGAGTACTGGGTGTGGTGTATAAACAACGAATCTTGGAACACTATAACAATAAAATAATTTTTTTAAATGATGTGGTCCATGTATACAATGGAATATTATTCAGCCATCAGAAAGGATGAATATCCACCACTTGCTTTGACATGGATGGAACTGGAGGGGATTCTGCTAAGTGAAGTAAATCAAAAAGAGAAAGACAATTACCATATGGTTTCACTTATTTGTGGAACATAAACAATAGCACAGATGACCATAAGGGAAGGGAGGGAAATCTGAAGGGGGAGAAATTAGAGAATGAGATGAACAATGAGAGACTAAAGACCCTTGGAAAAAACTGAGGGTTTCAGAGGAAAGGGGGGTAGAGAAAGGGGCTAACAGGGTGATGGGTATTAAGGATGGATATTAAGGAGGGCATGTGTTGTGATGAGCACTGGCTGCTATATGAAACTAATGAATCGTTTACCATTACATCAAAAATTAATGATTTACTATACAGTAGCTAACTGAACATAATAAAAAAAATTCCAAAAGAAAAATTAAAGGGACAATTCATAAAAACAGAAAAGCAGAAAACTGAATGTTCACAAATATATGAAATGAGTATAACCTTACCAATGATCAAAGAAATTAGAATTAGAACAATAAGATGCCTTTTTTTGCCAATGAGAATAAGGTTCCTACAGTGATTATTCACAATACTGGTAAGTATAGAGTGACTTTCCCATATTTTGTTTTGTAGAAGCTTAAATTTATATGTTCTTTCTAAAAAGCAATTAACAGTAGACTTTAAAGGCTTCAAAAAAAGATTCAGATTCTTTGAAAGTGTAACTCACTTCCAAGTACAGTATCCTCCGGAAATGAGGAGAAATGAAGAAAAAAATTTATGTACACGGATGTTAAGTGCATTATTCATAATAGCAACTTTAGTTACTAAATGTTCAACAACAGGAAAACCACAAAATAATTCCAATCACTGCATGACATTCTGTCACACGGGTTATTTAAATTATCTTTTTGAATATTTAAATTAATTAAAAAGTGGTCATGGTATAATGGAAATGAAAAGCACAGAAATTTTCTCACTCTTTATAAATAATCTCAACCACATTTTAAACAGTTGCGTTTCTGAGTTTTTCTAAAAATCAAAAGAAATAACAGGTTAACAATTTATTTCTAGGTGGTAAAATAATAGTTTTTAAGTTACAGATTATCTTATTTGCTTCACTGTATCTTCTACACCTTGCAAATAATGAGTACATATTACCATCTCAGTATTCCACAGTAACTTTCAAAGCTTGGTCTTACACTATGCTCTTATTATATTCTGAGTTTTGAGAAAGCTCCTCAATTATCATTACATAACCTTACCATTAAAGTTGCACAAATCGATGAAACAACTGTAATATCTTAAATATCATTTAGTTCTCTTCTTCTGATATTATTTAAATTTATTCTGAACCTCAAAATATTAATATTTTTAGCAGCAAGGATTTTAATTTAGTATAATCTAGTATAATTTAAAGATTGCATTAGTTATCTTGTGAGTCATTATCAAGAGGTAAAATAATAAATAAACATTTAATTGTCTTTTTTAAAATGTCTTGTCCTGAAAAAAAAGAAGAGAAGGGAAAGCAAACCATAAGAGACTCTCGAGGATAGAGAACAAACTGAGGGTTGTTGGAGGGGAGTGGAGTGGGGGAAGAGCTAAATGAGTGATAAGGGTGTTAAGGAGGGCACTTATCATGATGAGCACTGGGTATTATATTAAGTAACGAATTCCTAAATTCTAATCCTAAAACCAATATTATACTATATGTTAACTAACTAGAATTTAAATAAAAATTTGGGGAAAAACCAAAAGGAAAAGAAAATGTCCTTTTTCTTCCAACTCTTGGAGGTGCTCTTGATTAAAAAAAT
Source organism: Taxidea taxus jeffersonii (assembly GCA_003697995.1). NCBI lineage: Eukaryota > Metazoa > Chordata > Mammalia > Carnivora > Mustelidae > Taxidea > Taxidea taxus. The sequence goes on from ML112486.1 coordinate 65,203, forward strand.
GGCAAAAATGCCATGTGTCCAATGAAAGAATAAATGAATCTAATATGTAATCAAATTAAGTAATTAGAAAACAGACAATGAAGGTTCAGTTGTACTTACTTTATGGAATGAGGAGAAAATGTTATTTTACTGCTTAAGAAAGAAAACAACAAAAATAGCCTCAAAGGTCTCCCTAATGACTTAAGCAATATAAATGCCAAAAATAATGGTTGGCTCAACAAAATAAGTGTTCAACAAAATAAGCAGTGTTAGTACCTTGATACTTTTTATAGTAATATGAAATTATTCACTGCCAAAATACTTAATTTACTCCACTAATATATGCATTTAAATTTCTCTAGTTACACATCCTTAATATTAAAATCTCAAGCTTGTGAGTTTATTTTTACAAGTAAAACATAATATTTCATTTTTATACTTTCATGGTCTAGTTTGATTGTTGAAGAATGCAACTGCAGGCCAAATGCTTCCCTATGAGCCATCTATTCATCTGCTGACTGATATATTTAATGTTTAAGTTCTTTTTTTTTTAATATTTTATTTATTTATTTGACAGAGATCACAAGTTGGCAGAGAGGCAGGCAGAGAGAGAGGAGAAAGCAGGCTCCCCACAGAGCAGAGAGCCCGATGTGGGGCTGGATCCCAGGACGGGAATCATGACCTGAGCAGAAGGCAAAGGCTTTAACCCACTGAGCCACCCAGGCGCCCCTAATGTTAAAGTCTTTTTATTTAACTTCTGATTACTTCCTTGATGTGGTTTAGATTGATAATTCAATACTGACATTTTGAATGCAACCAAAGAACATTTTATATGTCAATTACAATACTATATTCAAAGGTCTTTGCACTAAACATTTATCATTTCATTTTATAAACTCAGGAACCATTTTACTTTATTTCAAAGATTTCTAGCTTTTTTCTAAATTAAATGTTATTCTTCCCCAGGAAATGTCAACAGATATTTAAATGTTTGGTTGAAAATAAAGTGATAATTTGGGGTGCCTGGGTGGCTCAGTGCGTTAAAGCCTCTGCCTCCGGCTCAGGTCATGATCCCAGGGTCCTGGGATCGAGCCCCGCATCGGGCTCTCTGCTCAGGAGGGAGCCTGCTTCCTCCTCTCTCTCTCTCTGCCTGCCTCTCTGCCTACTTGTGTTCGCTCTCTGTCAAATAAATAAATAAAATCTTTAAAAAAAAAAAAAGAAAGAAAATAATTCGTATTAATCCTTCAAAATCATAGCAACTTATCTTTACTTTAGTAACTAAGAAAATAAGAATGTTAAAAACATAGTTCTGAAAATAGAGAAATTTCTAGTATATCATGGACTCTCCATTAGCCTACAATTTAAAAAAATGGTTCTATGAAAAAATGAATTTAGATTCTCAGAAAGGGTTTAAAATGAATTACTATATCAGTGGTGTAGCGTGTGCATTGCAATGTCTAACTAAAGCTAATTTTCATTAAAAGCTCCCTTTGGCCACATAAAAGCCTTCAAATATATGACTTCCTTTGTCACTCTAATAATTAGTCCTGCTTCATGATTGGAAAATAAAATGTGATCAGAAGCTATAGAAGCTAAGGTTGTAAATCACATGGAGAAATCCACAGACTCAGCTTTGGAAAACTTTCCGAAATACCTAAGTCTCAGAATTGTAGAACAATAGTTGAAACCCTCCCAAAGAAATCCTATGCCTGAAATCAACAATACCTACCTGATGCACTTAATTAATGCCTATAGCCCAAGGCTCCGTGAATACCCATGTTTGGAAAGACAATTTTTTTTTTTAAGATTTTATTTATTTGTTAGAGAGAGAGCATGAGCACAGGCAGACAGAGAGGCAGGCAGAGGCAGAGGGAGAAGCAGGCTCCCTGCCAAGCAAGGAGCTCGATGTGGGACTCGATCCCAGGACGCTGGGATCATGACCTGAGCCGAAGGCAGCCACTTAACCAACTGAGCCACCCAGGCGTCCCTTGGAAAGACAATTTTAACACCAAGGCCAGGTCCACACAAAAGTCATTCTAGGGACTACTCCTAACTCACCAATTTTTACATCTCAAACTCTGGAAAGTCATATCTGAAAATAATAGTAAAACCATAATAAATACAGTGGGAAACAAAATCATTCAGACTTAAGTCATCTCTATTACCTTTTTTTTTTAGATTTTATTTATTTATTTGTTAGAGAGAGAGAGAGCACAGGCAGACAGAGTGGCAGGCAGAGGCAGAGGGAGAAGCAGGCTCCCTGCCGAGCAAGGAGCCCAATGTGGGACTCAATCCCAGGACGCTGGGATCATGACCTGAGCCAAACAAAGGCAGCCACCTAACCAACTGAGCCACCCAGGCATCCCTCTATTACCTTTTTACTAGGGAATTTTAAGTGATGGGTAAGGAGATTAGCAAAGAAACTAATGTGTAGCAAGAATACAACACACAAAACCTAAGTAAACTCCTTTATACATACTACTTAATGTGAAGAGGTAAGTTTTAGATTAATCTCATAAAGCTGAATAAAACAGTGGCTCCAAGAAGATAAACAAGTTTTTAACCAAAGTTTGTCTATTTGACTACCTCTAAATACAAATTTATACTAGAATAATGGTGGGAACACACTACAAATATGATAAATATTTTCAAACAAGTATGTGGGGATACTTTAGATTTGCATAGAACATGCCTTAGTCTCTTCTTA